>MU227336.1:577107-587575 GCA_018584345.1 Thuja plicata | reverse complement strand
GAAGGGTGATGGGGGTAGTGGTGGGAGAAGGGAGGAAAGCGGCGGGTGGGGGTTGTGGAGGATGGGCGGTGGGTGGTGCTGTGGGATTTTAATCCCACATGCACGGGGAAGTTAGAAGTTTAAGAATTTAGAAACCCAAATGCAAACAATAAGATTCAAAGTAATAAGTGACAATGAGCTGAGACTTTGAAGCATGAAAAAAATGGAGATATTAAAATTGTTAGCGCAGTATATAAAAACTATATAAAATTAAAACCCAAATTCAAAATTTTACAAAAAATTTCAATTCACCCTCAACATGTGTGCAGGTCTCAGCCCGCGTGTAGACTATCTCAGTTTGCGTGTAGATGGTCGTACGACCTCTGTTTGTAAATTTTTTTGCCATAGAATCAATTTTGCCTAGGCATAGATGTGTTTATAGTCATTTTTAACCAAAAAGACGTTTCGGACACAACCGTGGACCCAAATTTTGCTCAAAGTGAACACAAAACAAAATTAAAACAAAAGTCAATAATGAGGCCTGAAATTGATTTTTAGCCCCATGGTGGGCGCCAGAAATGTGCGTGCTAAAAGTGGCCTCTACTTAGTAGAACACTTCAACATGGTCATTGTACTTCAGCTGCATACATGAATGAATATGGATTCATTCATCCTACATGTCAGAAAGAGTCGACCTGTTGCCTTCTAGTAGGCAAGAGTATGAGCTTGCTCTCAGGTCATTGCAAGCTCAGTGACTACACCATAGACCTAAATGAAGGATTTTAAAAGCTATGATAATGCAAATAAATGATTAATCTAAATGCAAATGCAGTTTGTTGTTCATCCAAGACTAATTAGGATTCATTTTAGAAGCACCAAATTGAGTGTGTAAGATTGATTTTAAAACACCAATTAAAATGTACTCTAAGATTAGATTTGCATGATTAACATTAAAACAACAATAAAAGCTATGCTAAGAATGCAAAAAGATAAGACAAACTTTATACTAGAATAGTATAAAGTTTATTTGTCAATGTAATGTTATTTTAGGAATTAATTAATTAATCAAGTAAGATGATCGATTAGGACCTAGGGTTTAGGTCAGATCAATTTGAATTCAATAATTGCCGGTTTGATTTAGGACTTAGGTTTAATCAAGATTAGGGTTTCTTGATCAATTGCTAAGATTGGGGGTCTACGGTTTAGGTGACCATTTTTAGGTGATTACACTCATAAATAGGCTTGATTTGATTCTTACCCTGTAATTGATGACTTTTAAAACTAATTATTTGACCCTCTTGCCTGAGAATAACTCTAATACCATTACTCAAAGAATAGAATTCCATAATAAAATCCATGGTGAAGTTTGGAGTAGCAAGAATAGGAGTAGTGCACATAGCTATTGGAAGTGCACCAGCATGCCTCATGATATTTTTTTACATGGCTTAACCATCTCTTATGGATTTTATAAGTCTAGTGGTTGTATGAGGCATTGACATGTTGATCTTTAGTGTGTAACAAGTGATATTAGAGCTTGGTCATAGGTTTGAATCTCCTTTGTGAGGGATGCAGGCCTTATTGGAAAGTGATCAAGTTTGTGTAAAGTGATTCACTTTTTTATTGTCATTTATGGCAACACATTTGGTTTATAGATCGATTCCTATAAAGATAAGTTTTGCTAACTCATGAATTGACTAAGTACAAAAGCAGAGACAAAATTATTTTGGGTATCAAAGATCGAGATTGATGATTTATGACATGAGATCTTAGAGGAAGATAGTATAGGGTATCTGTGACCTCCACCTAAGATCGATTTTGTTTTGGTAATGTCTAGAGAAATTTAGAGAGAATTAAAGATAGACAAACAGCAGCAGAATCGTGATACAAAGTAGTTGGACAGTAGCGATGATTAAGGGAGTATGATGTGGACTCCTGGAAATCAAATGTGGATTATGGTTGATGATAACCTATACTTTGACTGTGTAAGAGCACCGGCTATGAATTTGATATTTACTCTATTAAATGTATTTTGTATTGAAAGCTGAATATGTAATATTTGCATTGAGAGTCGACTTGGTGAAAGAGAAAGATGTATATGTAAGATCTTTTTGTGGAAAGTAATAGTGATATGGATGGATGATATGTTATGAGATAGATGTGAATGACAGAGCAGAGGATGACAGAGATAATTGATTAGCTATAAATAGAAACTATCTAAGAATTAGAGATGCTTGTTATTGTTCATTAATGAGAACATTTTGTGACAGAATTTTATTGTAGAGTTGTAGCTCAATTGGCCCCTAACAGGGTGTTGTATGCCTTTAACAGGGTTGTAATTTCTTTAACAAGGAAATGTACTATGTAATATTCAACTCCTAATAGGGAAACTATATTTTAGTGCATGCTTGTGGGTATCATGTTGGAAAGTTGACTTCCAGGGAGTATACGACTTATTTTGTGTTGTCATTATGGTAACAAAGTCATAAAGTTTTGACAGTAAACTATGAAGTGAAAATTGACTAAGTACAGAAGATAGAACAGAACAGTGACCTGCAGTTGATCAGGGCATCAGCGCACGTGCGTATGATCACATCAAGATATGTGTGTTTAGAATTAAGCTCTATGGTATGTTGTTATGCTTATCGTATACACGCATGGTACGGAATGGCAGTACAGACAAGTTACAGAAAGAACAAGTACACTAGAAGTTTAGAATACAAAGTATGAAGCTGACTTCATGATTTTGATTAGCGTGTAATCTTTTGTTATGTAAAGGCTAAGCACCTATTGTAGTAATTTTGTATTCATGTATTAAACATTTTTGTAAAAATGCTTAAGCCATTTCATTTGAAAGCATTGTGAATGTTGTTTTTGGGCCGACTAAGGTCTTGTTTATAGTCGCATCTATTCATGCATAAACATATATATATATATATATATGCAATGTAAAGATATATTTGAAGTGTCAAAGATATAGTTAGAGAAGACACATAAGCAGAGCAGTATGAAGATATCAGAATGAGATAGAGCCCTTAAAGAAGATAAGAGCATAAGTGCATAACTGGAATTGATCAGACATTTGTGTGACATACAACAGTTCACTTTTGGATATAGTGCATATCTATTCTCAAGAGGTTGTAGCCTTCTTTCTCATTGATAAGTGAGCTCTTGGATAGTGAGTCCTCACCCCTAATAGGGTTGTTTGTAAAAGACTCCTAACAGGGTCAGACCCTTAACCAGGTCATTGTACTTGCATTGTAAAGACTGCTCCTAACAGGGAAAAGGAACTTTAATAGGTTCATTATACTAGTGCAATATTTGTGGGTACTAATTCCCATCAGGTTTTTCCTCTAATCAAGGTTTCCCCATAATCATATTATGTGTTATGTGATCTTGTGTTAAGATTCAAGTGATATCTATTTGATTTATGTTTAAAGTGCTGAAATTGAATAATTAGCTAAACACTGATTCACCCCCCCCCTCTCAATGTTTCTAACAATTGGTATCAAAGATCTGGTCCTCTGAGAGAAAATTTTAACCACTTGAGGATATCATGGATTCAGTAGAAGTCAAATATCTGAAAAAGAATCTTGAAGCAACCTTTGAAGATCTAGATAGATCTAAGAAAGAAAATGAAGAACTTAAACTAAAATTTGATGGCTCACAAATGCTTATCAAGAAACTAAGAAAAGATTTGAAAGATTGCTCTACCAATGATTTGAAATTGAATGAAGAGAACATGTCTATAAAAGATAAGGTAGAAGAATTGAATGATTAGTTAACTGATAGCTTAATAGCTATTGAAGAGAAGAACAAAGAAAATAAACAGTTGGGTGAAGAACTCTTGCAAGCCGATAAGAAAATCTTGGAATTGGAAAATATCAAGAACAAAATTGAATCTAAATTATCAGAAGAAAAAGAAAAGATTGATAAATTACACACAAGCTCTGATCTGATTCAATCACAGCTCTGTGCTCAAAAGATAAAAGGTGATACCACTGGTATGGGATATAGTTTAGCTCAAATTGAGATCAACTCATTACAAGAAAGAAAGAAAGCTCAAATAGAATCTTCAGAAGAAAAGAAAACTAAAAATCATGAAGAGACTAAATTAGAATCACCAAAAGATAAGCACAAGGCAATCAACTGTACTTTCTATGCCTGTAACAAGCATGGACACTTGGAAAGAGATTGAAAGAATGTAAGACCCTTCAATGGTTACTATTAATCCTACAATAAGTCTGGTCATAGGGCTATTCATTGTAGAACAAATCAAAGAAATCAGCCACAACTAAACCAAAGGAATCAAACTCAATTCAATTAGAGAAATCAACCTCAAAGAAACTTGCAGAACATTACATGTCAGATATGTAATTACAATGGACACACAGCCAAGCAATGTAGCATGATGAATAAAAAAATCAGACCTCCTATCATTTTTCATTCATGTGGAAAGGCTGGACACATCTCAAGGTCTTGTAGATTAAGAACAAAAGGACAAGAGAATCCTAAGAGGTCTTTGTTTAAAGAATCAGGAGAAGTTAAGTTTGTGGAAGATAAAACTAACTAAAGAATCAGGAGAAGTTAAGTTTGTGGAAGCTAAAACTAACTCAGATAAAATATGGGTCGAAGTAAAGAAGGATAATGAAGAGAAAAAGGTAGTATATGCATCCTCAATGGACACACCTTCTACTTCTAGATAGTTGACCCTCATGGTCTTAGGGGGAGCTATTCTAGCTCTGAACCCCTATATGGCTGGTATACTCACCTCTAAGTATGTGCCTATGGATTCATGCATGTTATCATGAATTAAGGTTGTATGCATTCATGCATTGCCTTTACTTCGTTTAGAACAAAGTTTGAAATTCTCTCTATAAACTGCTTTATGGCAACGAGCATTAAATGCAATTTATCTTTATATAAATTTGAAAAAGATCTTAAAAACCTCACTTTGCATTTGAGATTGAATCATTTAGAAAGTAGATAAGCATCAAGCATCAAATCATTACAGCTTAAAAGATTAGTTGGTTTGTGAATGGATTAACAATTAAATCGGAATCCTAGCAGTCACGTCATTTCAGAATCATCGTAAAACCCTACTTAACCTAGTTGAAAGTAAGTATGGAAACCCCTGTTATATTTGACATTGCTGAAAGGAAGAGATTTGTTTTTAAGAAGCATCCATTCAAGTCCATACTAGATGATGTTGAAGGAGCATTCTCTAGGACTCCTCTTGGAGTCATACATGTAGAAGACATCCGCGCGTATGTTTATTGCAAGAAGGAAATAGCTAGAGACAAAAACATTGCATCTCTCATGGGTTCTATGATGAAACCAGACTATACATTCAAGGATGAATACGTGCATCTCACTGATTACCCTATCTTTGAGTATTCCAATGCGCATGATTTCTATGAGCCAGAATGGGTGAAGATATTACTGAGTAGGATACATGATGATCTATACTAGATAGGTGAGGTTCCTGTTTGCATCACTGCAGATCTAATTCATGAGATGACTAGACTTCCTAAGACTAGACTAGCTCTTCCTACTGGCAAGGATGTTAAGAAGCAGGTTGAACAAGTCTGCTTATCTAGAAGTGATAGGCGCAGCATGACTGTTGATCCCATTAAGGAGAAAGACATCAAACTACTCACTATGATACTTGGATACAAGGTTCAGCAAGCAAGCAGACTGAATAGTTTGTCCACAATAATAGTTCTAGCAGCAATAAGTATAGTAAGAGATAACACTCAGTACAATCTATGTGAATTATTGCGCACATAGCTGATAGAGAATATCAAATCCATTAAGCATGACAAGAGAAAGATATTCAGGTTTGGCTCTTTGATAATCTATTTGTACTTCCACATTGTTGGTAAAGTTGCAAATCTTTACCTAGATAGGAGCAATCCCACTATGTCTCAGATATCACTAAAAGCTACATCAGAGAGTAGTGCAAAGGATTCTATGGACATGGATATCAGAACCTTCAGGATCAAGATGCAGAAGAGGTTCAAGATACCTGAGAAAATTGTTGAGAAGTACAAAGACACCATATTCTTCATGGTGAAGACTGACTATACTTGCATGGAGGTAGTTGAGCCTAGAAAAAAATGGATTCACCCTCTCAGTTATGAAGTTGAAGAACATGTTTTGGAAGGTTATGCACAAGTCCTCTTATCTGTGCCCAAGGATCCCAATGAACCTAGATGGGGTACTTATAGAGAAAAGATAAATCAAGTTGATTCTATCTTATACAGTGTTGACAACAAAAGAAAGGCATCAAGGATTACCTCAAATATCCTAAAATTTCATGGTGTTACACAAGAAGATCATGACAGAGCTAGAGAAGATAAGATTGCCAAAGAACTTGAGAAGACTCCCATCGAAGTAAAAATAGAAAAGAATGAGGATATGCCTAAGAATAAAAAGAAGAAATCAAATGAAGATACATTTGTGCCATCAATCACCATTGATCTAGAAGCATCTCCACCTTCAGTACCTAGCAAGATGGCTAGAAGGAAGAAGAAAGTTCCCACGAGTCATCCATCCTCAAGAACTACAAGGAGCAAGGTAAAGAACACACAAGCCCCTCTCGAGGTAGGTTTCAGACCTAGTCTTAATTTCTTAAGGAATAGAATTGTTAATGAAGGAAGACTATAATCTCTCAAGATTGTATATGACAAATATCAAGAGATAGACAAATCAGAGATTCATTCTATGATCATCTCTCACATGATTAAGTTCAAAAAGACATTATTGGAACTCAAAACTATCATACTAGACAAGGTATGGAACATACTTGATATGTTAAAGAGGCAAGCAATTGAAGAGGATATGAGGACAAGATAAGAAACATTGGGTAGTTTTCTCCTGGTGTGCTTGCATGATGAGGAAGTCAATCTGTTGGATTTAGTAAAGCCGCACCTAAGAACCAAAATAAGAATTCTCCATATCATGAACAAGGAGTATGATCTGGTTGGTGAAGAGACTCATAAAGCATTTGAGGGGGTATTTCTAGATAGACATATGTATCCATCAATGACACCTACAACTAAGGCAACTCCAGTTCCTCCTAAATAGGTTGTAGAACCAGTAATTTAGAATGCACCTACTACAGGTCCACAAGTGTCAGCACCCTCAGTCTCAATAACTTTTTATACAACAAAAGATTTAGGGGATACTATAGTGATTGATAATATCAAGATATCTGTGACACCCTCTGATAATGACATGGACAAATTTGATAAAGCATTTGTAAGCACTAAAGAAATAAAGGAGGTATGTACTGATGACACATCCTTATAGCAAGATGAAGTCCCCTCTAATGATTCAACAGATTTGAATAAAGAACAAGAAAATCAAACTAATGAGATACCAGCTATGGAAATCCCAGTTAAAAGTAAATGCATGGATACTAGTTAGAATACCATATTCACACCATCCATTCAACCATCTACCTCATTGTTGTCAAGTTTAACTCCTGACTCAACAAGTTTGGATGCATTGAAAGAAGAAGATTTAATAAAGATCAGTGTGCTAGCCATGGAAAAAGCCAAAGAAAAATAGGTTATGAGAAACCCTTTCTTCTTGGAATCAGTAAACATTCTGAATGACTTAGTACCTGTAGACAAGAAAGTAGCAAAAATTCAGTCAGTTGATGATGTAGACAGTATACTAACAAGCTTCAAAGCACATTTTACAAGATTAATAGACTCATCTACTAGAATTGCAGAAGATGAGTACAAAAAGGAAAGATTGAATGAACTAATAAAGATTTTTTCCTTATATTTAAAGTCATTGAAGATTGGTCAGTCTATGTTGAAAGAGTTGGCAGCTAAAGGCAGAAATGTAATAGCTAACTACATGGACAGAGTAAAATTCACCTCTGAACATATCAAGAAGATAGAAGAGGTAGATATCTTGGTTCACAGTGTTATAAAATCAGTTGAAACATCCATGCAAGACATGAACATCTGCAATAGTATCTATCAAGGTTAGCTTGAAAAGATTGAAAAGGTAAAATTCAAGATTGATAAGATAAGAATAAGGCAGACCCAACTGAGAAATGCACTAGCACCCTCCTTAGCAGTTCTGGATGAGAATATCAAACAGATTGATGCCACTATTGTCATGTATGATCAAGGTCCTTGCATGAACCTGATAAAAATGGAGAAGCTCACTTATGCTCTATGCGCCCATCTCAAGACAATTGATTCAATGAAGGCATTCTGGCAGTAAGAGATGAAGAATCTTCATATTGTATATCCAAATGTATACATCGAGTAAGAATCTAGAAACTTACAAGTTTTTTTTGACACCTTTGTCATTAATGTCAAAGGGGGAGTAATGTATATAATGAATAAAGTATATATGAGGAGTAGTGTATGTATATGTTAAAAAGATAAGAATATAAAGTTTTTGGGTGTTAGTCAATTTTGAGTAACTTGGCCACATTCCTTTGTTGCCATTAATGAAAAAGGGGGAGATTGTTGGGAAGTTGACTCCTAGGGAGTATATGGCTTTTTTTTTTTCATTATGGCAAAAAAGTCATATGAAGTTTTGACAGTAAACTATGAAGTGAAAATTGACTAAGTACAGAAGACAGAACAAAATAGTGACTTGCAGTCGATCAGGGCATCATCGCACGTATGTACAATCACATAAGGATATACGTATTCAAAATTAAGCTCTATGGTATGTTTTTATGCTTATCCTATACATGCATGGTATAGAATGATAGTACAGACAAGTTATAGAAAGAACAAGTACACTAGCAGTTTAGAATACAGAGTATGAAGCCGACTTCATGATTTTGATTAGCGTGTACTATTTTGTTATGTAAAGGCTAAGCGCCTATTGTAGTAAGTTCATAATCATGTATTAAACATTTTTGTAAACTTTCTTAAGCCATTTCATTTGGAAGTGTTGTGAATGTTGTTTTTGGGCCGACTAAGGTCTTGTTTATAGTCGCCTCTATTCAGGAATAAAGATATATATATGCAATGTAAAGATATATTTGAAGTGTCAAAGATATATTCAGAGAAGACATATAAGTAGAGAAGTATGAAGATATCAGAATGAGATAGAGCCCTTAAAGAAGATAAGAGCATAAGCACATAATTGAAATTGATCAAACATCTGTGTCACATACAACAGTTCACTTTTGGATATAGTGCATATCTATTCTCAAGAGGTTGTAGCCTTCTTTATCATTGAGCAGTGAGCTCTTGGATATTGAGTCCTCACCCCTAATAGGGATATTTGTAAAAGACTCCTAACAGGGTCAAACCCTTAACCAGGTCATTTTACTTTCATTGTAAAGACTTCTCCTAATAGGGCAAAGGAGCTTTAACATGTTCATTATACTAGTGTAATATTTGTGGGTACTAATTCCCACTAGGGTTTTCCTCTAATCAAGGTTTCCCCATAATCATATTATGTGTTATGTGATCTTGTGTTAAGCTTCAAGTGATATCTATTTTATTTATGTTTAAAGTGCTGAAATTGAATAATTAGCTAAACACTGATTCACCCCCCCTCTCAGTGTTTCCAACATATCATCCCCACTAGGGTTTTCCATTGGCTAGGGTTTCCTCGACAACAAATACTGGTGTTATGAGTACTCTATTTTTTTCTTATTGTTGGCCCACTTATAGTGCCCCAATTTAAAATTTTCAAAACTCAGCCACTTTCTTGTTATTATTGACCAAAATGTGGGATTTGCATGGTGGTTGATTCTTACCAATAGTCAACCCTGCCTAAAAGATCAAGAGAATATCTCCCAAAGTTTGCTGGAGATAAAAGCAAAGACCCAGATGATCATATTAAATCAGTTATTGTTGCATGTGGGATTCTTGGAGTGCAAGAAGAGGACGTGTTTGTCAGATTGTTTGTTGAAAGCCTTGTTGGAAATGTTGTTGAATAGTTTCAGAATTTACAAGATGGATGTATTACCATCTGGGATGATTTAAAGGTAAAATTTCTTGGAAGATTTTAGCCTGTGATCGATACTTATAAGTTGTTGTTGAATCTCTTTCAAATTCAAATGAAAAGGGATGAATCTATGAGAGATTTTGTTGATAGATTTAATAGGCGTGTTGGTAAAATTCCTCAAGTCTTCCAGCCAAATGAAAGAAATTAGTTATGTGTTTTTATTGCTGCATTACAAACTGAAATTAAATTTATTTTAAAAAGAAAGAAGATTCAAAATTTGAGAGATGCAAAAAAGGGAGGCTATTGAGGTAGATGATGATATGCTTTTAAGTGGGATGAAATGCATAGAAGAAAGTGTCATGAAGGTCCCAAAATCTAAATTTTTTTTTCATGAACAGAATTTTAAACCCATAGAAATTTTTTAGCAAAGGAGACTCATATTGAAGGCAGAAAAACCAACACCACCCATTTCTTCCCACCAAAATCTAACAGTCTTTAATGATGAAGATTTTCGTCCATGTCTTATGGCTGAGAATATCTCTCATAATAT
>MU227336.1:566574-577057 GCA_018584345.1 Thuja plicata | reverse complement strand
CACCAAAATCTAACAGTCTTTAATGATGAAGATTTTCGTCCATGTCTTATGGCTGAGAATATCTCTCATAATATTGCTGGAATCTATCATTTGCATGTTGAAGATGATGATGCTCATGGCTCAAAATTAGAAAATTTGATGGCATGTGTAGATGCATTTCCTATTGAGAAAAGATTAGACAGTGAAAGATCAAATGGTAGTTTTTTGGAAGAGTTTTCTTTTTCAGATTTTGAAACCTTCACATTTGATACTTCTGACATAGTTTCAGCAAGTGGTCTTGATCAATAAAACATGGAGAAGCAAGATGAATCTCAAATGCATGTTGGTGAGAAAGTAGGGGGTATTCCTCATCTTGATGATCAGGTATATTTTGAGTCTTTCCAATTTGATTGCATGCAAGATAATGATGAGTTTTTACAACCTAAAGAACTAGAGAATTATGAGAAATTTGAAGTACAAACTAAAGAAAACTTATTTACTTCTGTTGTGACATCATATGCACTTTCTAAACTAGAGGTATTTAAGTTTTATTATGAAGGCAAGTTTCCCAATAGTCATCCCATGTTGGAATCTTTTTGTTTTAATGATGATGTTGGTAATACATTTTTGGAGAGCAAACTTCTAGTACTGCAAAATTCAGATTTCAATGAGAAGATTCTTGCAAGCCATCTTTACAGCCTTGAGGAAGTGCATCCAGAAGTATATGATGAGGAGTGGCTTTTTGAATCCAATATCTAGTTTAGAAATCTCTTACAATGCATTTGTATTGGATCTTGACTCACAATGGTTGTGTGTCATTTGTTGGGAATGATTATGTTTACATATCAACCACTTTTCCGTATGGGCAGCTGCTTCTCTCAACCGGTAAATGGCTTCACTTGAGAAACCACATGCATCTGTAAAGGTATGGGCTACTTTTCCTACTTGTAAATAAGTTTTGGTGTTCTGTTAGTTTAAGTTGTCTTTTTCAGTTTTGGCTTGTTGTTGGTTTTGGCTTGTTGTTTTCCTAGTTTCCCCTCCACCCATCTGGAAGCTCCTCCCTATACTATGTTTTTCTTGACTCTATTTCCCAATGGTGCTAGGCATTGTTCTTCATTACTAGAGATTATGGTGTTCTCTACTTTTTTCATGAAAAAGAATTCCCCAGTCAGAGCCAGTTGTTGCCCCACTTATAGTGCCCCAATTTAAAATTTTCAAAACTCAGCCACTATCTTGTTATTATTGACCAAAATGTGGGATTTGCATGGTGGTTGATTCTTATCCTTGAAAAGATCATGCTTATAAAGATAAAAAGTGGAAGCATAAATATTTGAACACCTTTGAACATGGTTCAAACTTGTTCAAAGTGGTTCGAGGGTGTTCAAAGTGGTTCAAACTTGTTCAAAGTGGTTCGAGGGTGTTCAAAGTGGTTCAAACTTGTTCAAAGTGGTTTGAGGGTGTTGAAAGTGGTTCAAGGTTGTTCAAAGTGGTTTGAGGGTGTTCAAACTTGTTCAATCAGGTTCGATGCAGTTCACAGGTTCAAGATGGTTCAAACAAGACCGTACAAGGCATATTTTCTAGTGTGCTAGAATATACTGAAAGGATGTCTCATATTTTATTACAGAGATTGGAAATGGCACAAACATCACATGATGTAAACTTCAAAAATGAAGGGAAGCAACCTTGTGTTAGTATAAAATGATACAGAAGTTGCCACTATTGTTTGTAATATGCATGCCTCCATTCACTTTAGTGAAGTCTTCGTTGTGCAGATCAGAGAAGTTAAAACAGGGATATGTGATGTGCATGGTGGAAACTTTACATCATATTCAGCTTGAGGGTAGCATGGGTATCAACACAGAGATCATAATTAGCTTTTGGATCTCTATTTTAGTGGCATCAAATTATATTGGCAGCCATTATAACTGTGCAGAATAAAATTTAATGAAACTTTTGCAACCACAAATATTCTAAGAGCACAAAAAATGCCTCTACTCAGAGCTGAATAACTTTTGACTCAGACGTAATTTAGACAATCACTTCAGTGATGTTGGGCACAGTTAGGATATCTCCAACATATCTAAAAATGAGGGAAATCCAATAGTGTAATAATTAGTTATGCCCCCCACACTGAGGCCTAATTTAACTGCCATAAATATTTTTAAATCCGCCTAGCAACAAGAATTTTTATTGCTGATTAATGTATTCATATGCCACTTGTCCAAATATCATTTGAAGATGTTAAATTGTATCCTTATAAACTTTTAAATCAATAGTTTATAAATATATCAAAAGATAAATGAGAGAAGATCACGAGAGGAAAAGAAAATAAAGATTAAAGAGGAAATGATTTTCAAGAATCGGTTACAATAACCCAATAACTACCAATAAGATGTTATTTATTGGGGAAAAGTTGATGAGAGGAGGTTCCAATTTTTTCTTTTTCTACAGTTTGTGTGCTCCAACAAAGGGAAATTATTTCTTATTTGTAACAAGGGAAAGAAGGAATACATGTAATGTTTTCAGTTATGGTTTATGCAAGGGTAAATAGATCTTGGAGTCTTTTACTGTGTATTTGGGAGGAAGGAGACTATGTATCAGATCTTTGAGTTTGAATATATTTTTCTGATTGATAGTGATCTATGAGTCATTTCAGTCATCTTCTTATGCTGTCCTATTTGTACTCATGAATGTAATTAAATTTGTGAGTTTATTCATTCATGTATCTGAAAACAAATATTAAATCTTTCTCATGCTCTTACAGTGGGAGGAATAAATGAATGGTCTGTGTGCCATGCATTTAGTTTTCTTTTAAATTATTAAATCACAATCGCATTCACACCATGTTGATGGGTGAATGTTAGTAAGCCTTTGTGTCTTTTGGTTAAAGACATAACCTATATTTTAATTCATTGTAAATCTTTCTAAGAGGGAGTTGTACCTCTCAATTCAGAGGAAAGTTATCAATCCAATGATAACTTCTCCAACTGTTAGTAGCGTTTGTAGTTCTATTTGGGCATTTTGAGTCAGTTTGTGTTGGTATTTTTGAAGTGCAAATCTATTTACTAACACTTATGTTCTTTTCATTTCTAAAAGATTATGGTTAATGTTTAATTGCTTGAATAATTTAATTAAGTTCTGTAATACTAATTCACCCCACCTGTCAATATTATCAAATCCTAATAATTGGTATCAGAGTAACAGCTTAAGGGAGATCATAATGGATTTGGATAGTTTGCAAGAAAAATTTGATGTCGCACTTGAAGACCTTGACAAAGAAAAAGAAGAGAATGGAGAATTGAGATTCAACATTTGAAGAGCTAAGAAATTTATAAATAAACTCAAGGAATAGCTTGAACTTTCCAAAAGTCAAAGACAAGATCTTATGGTTCAGATAAAAGAGGATTCAAACGAAGATAATTCAGATCAGATAAAGAAACTTAAAGAAGAAAATGAAACCTTGAAACTTGAGAATGAGGCTATGACTAAATAAATTCAGATACAAAATAATTCTAAGAAGAAAGTTGAAGAATCTCTAAACAATGCATTAGATCAAATGAAGAATGAGACTGAAAACTACAAGAACAAGTATCTAGAAGTGGAGAAATACAATCAGATCATAAAAGGCGAACTTGTTGAGGAAAAGAAACACATTGAGAAACTTCACATCAGCAGTGAATTGATCGATGAACAAAGAGACAGATAGAAATCTAAAGGTTGTATGTGGTAAATTTGGCCTTGTTAATTCACCATACACTTCAACATAGTCCTTATTCACCAGATACACACAAGACTGAATATGAGATTATTCATCTTGTCTTCCTACATGATTCGACCTGTTGCCTTTTATCCAGACGGGGTTTTCAAAATTGCTCTCAGGATGAGAGTCTCACAACCATAGACTGATCTAGGAACGAAGGATTTATCTCCATGAATGAAATACAATGCAAGATTATTCTAAGAAATGAAAGATGTAAGATAATATAAGACATGATTATGAATGCAATTATTCTAGAAATTGAAGCTATTTTATTGCAAAATGATATTATTCTATATGAGATTAGCAAGAAAATGAGACAATAATTCAGTATTCTAACAATGCAAAAGTGAGAGTGGTTTTTTAGGAAGTCAGGGGTTTTGAATGAAGAATGAGAATTCTTTTACAGACTCAGAGATGATCAGAATAGAAACTTTCCCCTTTGAAATAAAATAGATAGAAAATCCAGCTCAGAATAGAAAGCTTTATTCAAAAGAATACAATAAATTATTTTCTTTCTGCTTTAGCTATTTTCTTTCTTTGATTTAATTCTGTTTTATTTGATTTTATCTCTCTTTAAAGCATAATTAAAGAGAAGCTTTCAATTCTAAACAGAAGAAATATTTTTGAGAGAATATTCAATTAATTAAATAAATATGACCTCATAATTTCTTTTTCTCAATTATCTGAATAATTAAATTCAATTATTGAAATGATGATATTTCTTTAATAATTAAATATTTGCTTAATTCTTTTTCATGTGTCTCAACTAACGAGGGTGAATTTAATTTAATTAAAGTGCTAGGACTTTATTAATTAAATTAATTCAATCATAAGGTTTGTTTAGCCAATAGATATTTAGGAATTAAACATGATGTATGATTAATGCAGATTTAGGATTTTTTGCATTTGACACTTAGGTCGAGTAGAGTCAATTAAAAACTTAGAATTGCCTAGTACAATAGGACTTTGATGATTCAGAAGAATGACAAATGCAACAAAATTGGTTAAGGTTGTAAGATGCCAATTTTTGGGTATTACATTTTGCCCCTCTTTGAATTGATGTGCGAGCAGCGCATTGATTCAAAGAATAGTCTGATGCCTGAAGCATAGAAGAATAGATTTGAACATTGATTGATGCAAAGATCGATTGATCAATATTTCAGAGCCATCTCTAGGACAGAGCTTGACTCTCCAAAGTCTAGGTTAGGTTTCCAAGACGCTGGTCAAGTAGAGTTTTGAGGGTCATCTTCAGAACGAAGCTTGATCCTCAGGGATCCAGGTTAGAATGCCCTAATACCTAAATAGATTGATATCTTTCATAAGACTATCCTCAGAATGAGGCTCAACCTTCAGGAGTCAGGGTTAGATTGCCCCGATACCTGTCTCAAAAGATAATCAATAGAGATTTTAGGACTATCTCTAGAATGAAGCTTAGTCCCCCAATATCTAGGTTAGATTTCCAAGACACTGGTTAGATTGATATCATTCTCAAGGCTATCCCTAGAATGAGGCTTAACCTTCAGGAGTCAGGGTTAGATTACCCTGATACTTATCTCAAAAGATAGCCAAGAAGGGTTTTAAGACTATCTTTAGAATGAAGCTTAGTCCCCCAATATCTAGGTTAGATTGCCCAGACATTGCTTAGGTTGATATCTTACCCAAGGCTATCCCCAGAATGAAGCTTAACCTTCAGGAGTCAGGGTTAGATTGCCCCGATACCTGTCTCAAAAGATAGTTTTTCGAGAATCATCTCCAGAATGAAGCTTGATCCTCAAGAATCTGAGTTAGATTGCTCAGATACTTAAAAGATGATAAGATGTAAGGAACAAAGATGCCCTTATTGATTGTGGAGTATCCATTTTTGAGTGTGAGGTACAAAAAATTGAACATGCCCCAAGTGATGAGATGCCCCTAGCAATGAGGACATTTGAAAATCAGATCAGATTGATTAGAATAGATTCAATGATGTAATCATCCTGCCCCCTCGGGAGAAAAATTGAAAGATGACACGCCATAAGGATGATGGAGAGTGAAAAAATCATAGATAGATGTTGCGGTGGAGATCAAGAAGAACTCAAAATAGATTATGGAATAATTTAGAAGATTCAGAATCAATTTTGAGTGAATTCGAGGTCTGATTGACCAAGTTTGACTAGAGTTGACCAGAGTTGACTTTTGAGGAAAAATGTCAAAGATTTGAGAAAATGATGATAGGATAAGATTCTAACAAGAAAGCGACATCAGAAAGTTGACTGCACAAGCGTCCGATTGCGTCGGTCCCAAAAATTTTAAAATGCAATTTTGAGCTATATAGAAGTGTCAGATTTTGATTTCGATTTCGATCTCGAAAATGGGTTGAGCATATAGCTGAAGATAGATAGCAAGGATCAAACACTTGGGCAATCATGATGAAACCAAGACTCTGAAGAAGAACTCCCCTATGTATGAACCCAGGAGAATGCAAAGAAGAGAACACTGAATTGCTACCACAATGCAAGTCTAGAGTGAAAAATGCAATCCTATGCTAGATGCAATATGAAAATGCAATTCTATGCTAGATGTAATATGAAAGTGCAATTCTAGGACATGGTTGTGAGACCCATCATAAAATCATCATCATTAAGAATTTTTTTGGAACAACAAAGTCGATACAACCCTTACTGGTGCCACAATGCAACCATAAGGATATGAATATGACTCTTCATCGGATGAAATGTAGGAAACGAACGTAAGCACCAGGGCACAAAAGCCAAGATGACCTGAACATTGTTTCCAGTTAATGTTACAAGAGTACACCAGTATCGAGGCATTCAAATCCAAGATAACCATGAGTGTGATCATGCATAAACAAACAGATCAATAACAAACAAAACAATAACAAATAGAGCAACAACAAGCAAGGAGATAGTACTGACCTCACCATGGCGTACAAATAAACAAGATCGAGGGATGTGAGGCTGTTCCACCTTAATGTAGGAGCTCTTATCACATACACCCTGTTTATTGTATGTTGCTGGATCATCAGGACTACACCAACAAGCAGTAGACCAAGAAAATATCAATGAAATCCATGAGAATAGACAACATACAAAGAAATATTCAATCATAGCTCAGCCAGTTTTAAAGTTTTTGAATGTATATATGTATGAGGTGTTGAAAAACACCATTTTTCTTGTGAGTGCATTGTGTTTGAATGTCATCGATAGATTTTTACATTTTAGATATCCGATATGTGTTAAAAAAAACACAGACATGTCCAAAGATAGTGTTCAAAAACACTGTTTATGGTGGTGTTGAAAAACACCAGTTTGTGTCAGTAGTGAGTTGTCCTTGAGAAGTGACAAGATTACTGACTCAGGTGTAAACCAAAGATGTGATCAAATGGGGGGCCCATGCCCCCAAGTAATGATGATTGACTTGACTTATGTTGCAAGGACAAATGAGATTTGATTGCCTCCAAGCGTATGGCACTGAATCAATGACAAGTCAGGAGGGTCCGCAAAGGGACCAGAGTGTCACAAAAGTGACCAAAAGATATGTACAAACTAAAGCATAGAATCGTCAAGACCAAGTATTGATAGATAGAGAATTTGAGTATAACTCCAACTGTAACAAATGTGAGCAATCTCGATAGAATAGCGATAGTAGGCAGACGCAGTGAGAACCACTAGTGACTGACGCGAGAGAGATGCTCAAATGAAACAATCATGGTATAAGCTATACATCAGTAGGTAGACGTAGTGAGAACCACTGGTGACTGATGTGAAGAAGATCCTTAAAAGATAAAAGGACAGTGCCCCCTAGATCAGGAGGGTTTCCCTGACAGTGTGACCAGTTTCAATCCATGTGAGTTGGTGTTTTGACAGGAACTGAAAGAAAATGTAACCAGGAAAGAAGGAAAGAAACAATGCATCAAGCCAAGTGGTGCTACAATAGATATAACATTGTGGAACAAGAGGTGCCTGTTTACCAGGTTTTCACCTTCTTGGCAGAAATTCTTTTTTTGCTACCATGATGCCTATTTGCCAGGTTTTCATTAATGGCACCTTTTTCTCTTTTTCTCTTTTTTTTTGTATTTTTCAATTTTTTTGTATTTTTTTGTATTTTTGGAATATATAATTTTTTTGGAGATACATCAAAGCACCTATCGCTAGGTTTTCACTAAGATGATCATTTTTTCAAGACTTTTTCAGATTTTTAGAATTTTTTTAGGACTTTACTATAAACATGAGCACACTGAAGATGTCTTAGCTGTAGAACCGCTTCAGATGAAGCGCGTCGATGGGCTCTTTGAGTTGTTCTCCTTTAGTAGTAGAGAGTTGATAGGTACCAGACCCAAACACTATAGTAACATTATACAGACCAAGCCAATTTGGTTCAAAATTCCCTTTCTAGATCTGATGTTGTTGATTCTTAGGGTTCTCCCTCAGAACGAGGTCACCCACTTGGAAATCCCTTGGTCTAACCTTCTTTTTATAGCTCTTGGACATCCTTTTCTAGTATGCTCTAAGGTGATTGAATGCCACTTGGTGACGTTCATCAAGTAATTCTAACTCTTGTAGCCGAGATATTATGTTATCTTCATCAGTAATGAGGCCTTTCAGAGAGACTCAAGGAGAAGGAATCTCAACCTCAATTGGTAACACAGCATCTGCTCCATAAACCAAAGCATAGGGAGCAGCCCCTGTTGGTATTCTTATACTTGTTCTATATGCCCAGAGAGCTGGATTGATTCGAAGATGCCAATCTCATATGGATTTATGCACTGTGCAATGCAGGATCTTAAGGATTGTTTTGTTGGATGCTTCTACCTATCCATTACCCTGAGGATAGTAGATGGAAGACCAATGTTGAGTAATTTTAAACTTAGAGAAGAGCTCTATCAAATCCTTGTTTTTGAACTGTCCCCCATTATCAGTGATTATTGCTAAGGGTACACCATGCCTATAGATGACGTAGTTGAGGATAAACATAGCTACTATTTTGCCACTGGAAACAATGAGAGGGACTACCTCCACCCACTTAGTAAAATAGTCTATAGTTGTGATTATAAACTTATGTCCATTGAAGGATGAGGGGTAAATCTGACCCACCAAGTCAAAGGCCCAATGTTGAAATGGCCAGAAAGTAATGAATGGAATAAGCTCCTTGGCTAGAGCATGAATCAGGTTACCATGTAATTGACATTGTTTACAAGACTTAGCAAACTATGTTGCTTCCTTTTCCTTATCTGGCCAATAGTAACCAGCTCTAATAAGTTTACAGGCCAATGTCATGCCATTAGAGTGAGACCCACAAATGCCTTCATGCACCTCTACTAACACTCATTTGGACTCATCGGGTTCTAAAAACCTAAGGAGGGTACCGTCTAGACCACGTTTATACAAGTCATTAGCGATGATGATGAACTATGAAGCACTACAGATTAAGTGACGTTTATCATTCCAGGAGTAAGTGTCTAGAACAATCTAATCATGAAGGTAGGAAAAGATGTGATGGTAGCAGGATGAGTCATTTCCTATAACAGAATAGATCATCTAAGAATCAGGGAAGACATAGGTTGGGTAGGATAACGTCTCCACTAGGAATTCATGTCTAAAATCATTTTTAGGCATCTGTAGCATAGAGGCAAGAGTAGCCATGGCATCTGCTGCTTTATTATCTTCCCTTGGAACTTGCTAAAATGTGATGTGAGTAAAATACTATTTGAGATCATCAACCAACCATTTATAAGGTATCAACTTGGCATCCCTTGTCTAATAGATATCATTGACTTGATTGATGACTAGTTGTGAATCTCCAAGAACATTTAGTTCATCTACCCTCCACTCAAGGGCGATGGTCATACCATTAATCAAGGCTTTGTACTCAGCAATGTTGTTTGTACAAGGAAACAACATCTTGTATGCTTTTGGTAAAGAGTACCTTTGAGGTGTAATGAACAATATCCCAGCACCTGACCCCTGTTGGGTAAATGAACCATCAAAAAACATAGTCCATGAGTGATGTGTGAGAAGTAATATGGACTCATCTAGAAATTCAATATGCAATGGTTGATGATCTACTAGAGGTGCTTCTGCCAATTGATCTACTATTGCTTGACCCTTAATGGCTTTCCTTTCAACATATTCAATATCAAATTCACTGAGAAGCATGAACCATTTAGCTAGTCTACCTGTGAGGGTAGCTTTACTGAGAAAGTATTTTAGAGGATCAATTTTAGCAATTAGATGTGTAGTATGAGCCAACATATAGTGCCACAATTTTTGTGAAGCAAACACCACTGCAAGGAAAGCCTTCTCTATAGCAAAATATTTCATTTCATATGAGACCAGAGTTCTACTAACGTAATGGATAGCCCTCTCCTTATTGTGTTGATCTTCTTGAGCCAATAGGATACCTGTATGCACCCTAAAATGGTCACCTAGACTTTGGGCCCCATTTCTCAATTTATCAAATCCCTGAATCAATACTTTCAAATATCAACAATATCAATTATATCAATTTCCTTGATCAAATCATAATTATTTCAATATTTCCTAAGGTTTTATCATTTTTATTTAATTAAAAGATTTAATCTCTCTTTTAATTAAATAAAATTCCTCTTATTTAATTATAAGATTTAATCTCCCTTTTAATTAAATTCCTCTTATTTAATTAAATTCAATTTCCCCCATTTAATTAAATAAAATTCTTCTAATTTATTTAATCGAAAGAAAACCCCTCTTTTAATTAAATAAATAA
>MU227336.1:543851-557020 GCA_018584345.1 Thuja plicata | reverse complement strand
CCTTTCTTAGTTGCATTATCATGGCATATTAGTTTAGATTTCTTTTTATGCAATAGAATAATCTCACATAGTCTAAATAGGAAGGCTTGGTAACACTTGTTCTTTCCTTTCATAGATTAGTTGCATTATTCTTTCCTTTCATAGATTAGTTGTATTGTACTTTCATTTTCATAGCATAGCTTGCATTATCATGTAGATTTGCATTGCATTGAATACATTTTGATTCTTGAGGATATTGGCATTCTTTCCCTTGTCTCTATTGAATCTCTCGTTGTGTGGTTTATTGGCAAGGTCATGGTTTATAGCTCTAGTTGAGAGCAATTTTACAAATCTTGCAACTCCATGCATAGAGAGCTATGGATCGATTTGTGAGGGCTCATTCTTGAGTTTCTTTGCATGTAAAGATTCATAGAAGTACACTATTTTGTGTGTACAATACCTAATGAGGTGTCTGTAGTAGATATGTAAAGTATAAGTGGCTTCCCATGAATGGGAGGCATCAAGATTGGTGAGTTCGCCAGATACTGTTTGATTTGTGTTAAGCCTTTGTCACATTCTTTGTTCCACTAATAAGCCACACCCTTGTGCAGAGTCTTAGTAAATGGTTGGGACTTGTTTTCCAGTTGAGAGATAAAATGCCAGATAGACTGCAGTCAGCCTTGAAGTCCTCTCATTTGTTTGATGTTCTTCGGTGGTGACATGTCCATGATAGCTTGTACTTTTGTAGGATCTACTTCAATACCTTTGGCAGAGATGATATAGCCAAGCAATTTTCCAGATGTTACGCCAAATGCGCATTTCTTAGGATTGAGTCTTAGACTGAATTGTTCCATACGATCTAGTATAGGATCTAGATCGGAAAGATGTTTCTTTCGGTGCATACTCTTAGCTAAAGTGTCATCCACATAATCTTCCATTATTTTATGCATCATGTCATGAAATATGGTGGTGACAGCTTTCTGATATGTAGCACCTGCATTTTTGAGTCCAAAGGGCATGACATTCCAACGAAAGGTGCCCCAAGCATATGTGAAAGCTATTTTATCTTGGTCTTCTAGTGTAATTTTTATCTGGTTGTAGCCAGAGAAACCATCCATTAGTGAGTACATTTCATACCCAGCTGTCATATCTATGATCATATCAATATTAGGTAATGGAAAATCATCCTTAGGACATGCCAAATTCAGGTCTCTGAAGTCTGTGTAGACTCTTATAGATTTATCATGTTTTGATACTAGAACAATATTAGAGATCCACTCTACATAATCAATTACTCTGATAAACACTGCCTTAAGCAATTTCTCCAATTCAGCTTTGACAAGTAGAGCTACGTGTGGATACATTTTGTGAAGCTTCTGTTTGATGGGCTTAACACCTGGTGCAATGGACAAATGGTGCATGATGATATTAGGGTCTAACCTAGGCATGTCTGAATATTTCCATGCAAAGTTAATCTTTTTGCTTCTGAAGAATGTAATGAATTCCTCTCTTTCTACCTCTGATAGTGATTGTGCCAAGTGATTAATCTGAGGTTCTGTGTCTGTACCCAAGTTGATAGGTTGAGTTGGTTCAATAAGCATAGATGATCTTTCCTAAAAATGACTTGGGAGTGCATCAAGTATCTCATCTGTGGGTGCCTCAAAGAGGTTTTCACCCTTGGATACGTCTTTTATTTTGACTATTTTAGGCTCTGATACTGCCACAATGCAGTTTTCACCATCAGAGCACCTGTTTTTTCTTCTTTTTGTTTTGTGACTAAGATACTTGATGTCAGCCTCAGTCATGTTAACACTTGCTTTGCTAGTAGGAGATGTTACAGGTTTGACAGCATGTAAGTAATAGGCAAGAGCGTAATCATTCTGAAACATAAGGACTTCACTAGATGGGGAGGTAGAGTTTTATTTTATAAGCTCAAGATGGCAAAGTGAAAGAGGAGTGATGAGTTCAAGTGCATTCACGATATAATCATCAAAGGCATGGACAAGCAAGTCGAGACCCAAAGCGATCTCATCTAGAGGTATGGTCGAATTCCTTTGATTCCTAGCGATCGTAGTAGATGACATGTTAACACCTAGGGAGTCAGACTCATGTGACCCTACACTAGACCGTTCACCTACTTCAAGAAGGTTTTCATATGCATTAGCTATATCTGTATCTCTGTCAGAAGTGGCATATGACAAGCTGTTGAACTCATATTCATGGGATTCCGTTAAATCATTAGGTCTCATGTCAAGAACATGGGTGAAATCAACCCTTTGTCCCTAGTTGGGATGAGTTCTGCCTAGAACCTCTGTTATGGTCAGATGAGCATATTGTGACCTAGGTACCTCAGTAGTGTTTGTAGCATCAACTGTCTCTTGTGTAATGAGAAGTGACTATAATTCTTGGTCAAACTATTCTTGAAAGTGTGGTGGTATGTATAAATGACCATGATGACTTGGATTCATAGCATATATTTCTTTCCATTCTTCATAAGTTAATGGAGAAACTAAAGTGGTGGTGTCAGAATCACTGTCAGTGTCTACTGTATTGACACATGGTACAAAGTTATCTAGCTCAGCAAAGAATGCTGCTAGGTCTGGAGGAATAGGATAAGGAAAGGTATACTCATCAGAGCTATCTTCAGGTTCTGCAATTTTAGGTGTTTCTTTAGGTGTTGGTTTTGTATCTTCTCGAGGTACAAACTTATTTATTCCCAGTTGGCATGTGAGTTTTAGGAAGCCTATGCCTGTAGATTCGCGTGTTCTGTGACCAATAGCTTCAAGTGGTGCAATCAATCCCTTATGATTCGCACCTATGGGACCATTTCCTTTGTAGCCAAAATGTTGCATAATAGATAAACCTTTTCCATATTGCTCAGGTTTTATGTCATAAGGAGTATTTTCAGAATTGTCTTCTCCTTTATAGATCCAAGCTTTGATAGCTCTATTTTCAGCTTCTTCTTCTAATGGTACTATGGCTTGTACAAAGGTGCCACCATATTTTGTTGGAGGAGAAACCGTAGTAGGTTTAGTACTCTCAAAAGGTCTCCCAAGAGAATGTGGAGACAAAGGCAAAGATGTAATAAATAGCACAGGTCCAATCTGATATCCTCCCATATCAATTTCTTTGAGTGTTAAATTCTTTTCCATTTCTTTTAATTTATCCTCAAGAAATTCAATAGATTCTCTGTTGTTAGGCATAAAGATGTCAGCAGATTTGGTGAGGGTATTGCAATCATAGCGTGTATTAGTAGGTATAGTCACTTCAGACCCTTGGAATGGGAACTTAATGCAATGATGGTATGGGGAAGGGATAGACTGCATTTCATGGATCCATGGCCTTCCTAACAAAATTTTGTATGCCAAAGGAATGTCAAGCACTTGATAGACAACATCTCGTTCAGCAGGACCAACTCTGACTGGAAACACAACTAGCCCCTTGGATTTACGTTCTTCCTCATCATAGGCTTTAATGGTAATCTATTTGTGAGCATCATTGCAATCTTTTCCATAGCCTAACTCAATAAGGAAACTAGCAGAGAAAATATTTAGACCAGCGCCATTATCTATGAGAACACGACGAACACGCTTGGGACCAATCATGACTTCAATGCACAGCGGGTTATTATGTGGGTGACTCAAAGAATGGTCATCTTCCTCAAAGAAAGACAAGTTATGTGAGGAGGTCAAGTGACCTACCATGGATTGAAACCGATTGAGATCAAGATCTTTTGGGACATTTGCCTCAATGAGGGCTTTGTCCAAGATTTGCCTGTGAGCAAGGGAGATTTTTAGGAGCTTAAAAATAGTTATTTGAGCATTAGTGCGTTGCAATTGATCAAGAATACTGTAATTGGCAGCATTAGATGAAGAACCCACTTTTGGATTCTTAGTAGTAGAGTCAACCTTAGCTTTGTCTAAATTTGGAGTTGATGTAGATATAGAAGGCTCGGAGCCTTTAATGATTTTAGCGTGAGATCGAGTAACAAAATTACCGCTAACTTGAGCCTTTCCTTGTTCAGAGGATTGAGGTGTAGACCCTCACAAAGTGAAAGGTGTTTTAGACTTGGAAGTATCTTCCTTTCCCTTGAGAATGATGACATTACAATATTTAGTATCAATAGGTTCAACCATATTAATGACATTTTCATTATTGGTGTATGTATAGTTGACCTTAGCATTAGTATTTTTATCTTTAGATGATTCACCTTTTCCATGAGGAGGGAATGGATCCTTGAAAGCTTGGTGATCAAAATTTTTGTTGTGACCTCCTACAGCAATAACCTCACTATCGATGAGATCCTAGATTTTATGTCACAGTTTAAAATAAGTACCTATTTTATGACCTTTGTTTTGGTGAAAATCACAATAAGTGGATTCATTCCACCAAAGGGGTCTTGGTTGTAGATCATAAGGTCATGAATTATCCAATGGAGTGAGTAAATTATTGTCTACAAGAGTCTTGTAAACCGCCTTGAGAGGTTCTCCTAAAGGAGTGAATTCACGCTTGGGCCTAGGAGCCCAAGGTTTAGGTCCAAAAAATTGTAAAGTACTCAGTTTGGATTCTGCCATAGCCTGTTCGGTGGCTTTGGCCGCTAGCATCATGGTAGTGAGATTAAAGGCAGCCTTAGAAGGCTTAGGAGTCACATTGTCTACAACACCATCATTCATAAAATTTTGGTTCTTGTTGGGAAATTTAGACTTATCTTTTCTTGAGGAAGAAGACCCTTGTTTGTTTTCCTTGTGTAAGATCAATTCTCCTTTCTTGATCATAAATGTCTCAATTCGTACAACTTGTTTAATCATATCATCAAAGGTTAGAGGACCTTGTAACTATACTTAATACCCAAATTTGGGGAGAAGATTATCAAGAAAGATGTCCAACTTTTCATATTCAGGTATCTTGCAGAAATATCATGTATAGAGCTATCTCCATCTTTGGAGAAATGCCAAGAAGGATTCCCCATGATTTTGTTTCAAATTGCAAAGATCTTGGATGTGAACCGGATGTTGGATGTTGTGAGAATAGTGTTGTAGAAATAAATTAGCAATTTTTTCAAAGGTTTTGATGCCAGTTGGTAGTCTAGAGAACCATTCCATAGCTGATCTTCCTAAAATATGTGGGAAAAGACGCATAAGATAGGTTGTGTCATGTATGAATTCCATGGAGAGAGCACCAAATTCTCTCAAACAGTCTTGAGGTTCAGATGTACCCAAGTATTTGTCATATTTAGGAAGCTCAAATCCTTTAGGAAAAGGAGGCATGTGAAGATCTTTGTCAAATGGGAAAGGACAGATGCTTTCCAGTGTGAATTGAGTAACAAGTTTGTCTTTCTCTTTCAAGAGTTGAGAAATTTGCTCTTGTATAGTTTGTATTTCTTTTCACAAGCGGGAATTTTTAGTTTCTTCCTCTTTCTCAACAAGTGTTTCTACAACATAATTGGAAGGTAACTTAGCCCCTTGATTGGTTAGTTCAAGAATGTATTTTTCTTTCTCCTCATCTAGTAGAATTCCCATTATTTTACAGAAATCTTTGTTGGCACGAGCTTGTGCAATCTCTTCTTGAGTGATTTCTACTTCTACATCATTAGGGGGGTCTTGAGAATGGGACTTACCCCAAGTTCTAAAGAGATCAGTTCTGCTAGCCTCACCACCAAATTGGTTATGATCTACCATCTTGCCAAAATTCAAGGTGTAAAGACTCGGTATGAAAAGATTGAGTGTTCTTTGAATATGGGTCTTCTTGGAATAAAGGATTTCAAACCCGACTAAGATCCACAAGAAATGACCATTTATTATAAGGTTGATGTATCAGAGAAGGAGATCGAGATGATTCCTCACTAGATGTAGCCGGTAATGGTGTGGAAAGTACAAATTTGTCTTAATTGATTGAAGGATATGTTTTGCCACTTCGAGTTGTGATAGTCATAGAAAAAATTTTGAACAAGGAAAGTGAACTAGGACCAAACTTGAAACTGTCTCAAAGTTGTTGCACAGAACATGCCAAAAGGTGAAGTATCCTTGGTGAAAATAGTCTAAGATGAGGCTAGAACAGCCAAGATATGACTATTGCAACACAAGGCATGACAAAAAAGATGAAAGAGATAAAAAAGACATGAGACAAGACCAGTTTAAGCAAGAATAACATAGTTCTCAACCCAAGAAACCTAGTTTCAGACTGTGTGAAGATGGATGGTAGAAAAATAGACCCATATCAGAGACTAGATTTGGCAGAAGTATGACTGACTGATAGATTTTAGCTCACTATTTTGGATAAAAGACTCCAGTTTCACGTGATGAAATGCTTAGTTGCGCGAAGTTTCTCACTAAACAGTGCAAAGAAATGCTCTGTTCGCGTGAAGAAAGACACTAGTTTCACAAAATAAAGATTGATAGAATAATGGCACTGTTGCCAAATGTCACGCGACAACATACTATGAATTGCGCCAAGATTCTCATTGAATGATGTGAAGATTGGGAAATTTCACGTGAAACTATGCAAATGTTGAAAAAAGGACGTTTACAGAATCAGACTGTTAAGACCAGTTTGCATTTCCCAAGATGAAATCATTTTGTTTTCTGACAGATATTTCAAGTTACAAATTGTTTTGGACATGTTCAAGATTGACAGTTTGTGTGTTTTGACAATAGTTTTGATTGTTCAAATGATACACCCACGCAAAACACATTAAGAAGAATATTTGTAGTACCAGAACAAGAACATCACAATCCTAGGATAGCCAGGACAATATCTTTTGAATCCCCACTTGAACCAAAGTTCAACTACGCTTACTCTTAGTGGATAACTTAGAAGCTTGGAAGCACAGGCTCCTCCTTACATATGCACTCACTTCTCAGACATACCAAGCTTCAGACCCCAAAGGAATTGCTTCCCAAAGGGGTGTTATCTCTACTAAAAGCCATAAGAATGTGGGGCATCTTAGTCGGTCTCTAACCTTCTATGCCAACAGATAGAGGTTTTTTGGAAAACTAGAACAATAGTTTGTAGTAAGGTCATCTGTTCAGGTGGTTGTGATCAAGTCATTTTCCCAATAAAGGGGGCTCTCCCAATCTGTTCAAAGTAAGGCTTTCACCTTAACGATGTTGGGACTTTAACGCACCACTAGGGTACTGGAGGAGATTTTGGTTGCCACAACAAATTCACACCTATCTATTGTGACATTAATCATAATAGCATTTTTTATATACCAGTTTGGAAGGGTTGGCTTTAGCCTGTTACCGGTTGGGCATCCACTCTCACCAGCTCTGCTAAAGCTCTCGGGAGGTAGCCACTCTAGAAGAATCACATGAATTTATCTTACACCCAAGATCCATAAAGGCGAGGGGAGAGGATATGTTCATGTAGTTCTTAGGATTACAACCTAAAAAACACTTCAATCACGCAAGACAATGATTCATTTTAAGCACCAACTGAAGTGTGTTTTAACTACCAAAAATAGATATAAGAAGTTGTGAAAACCTGCAAGGTCTTCAACAAACGTCCTACAATAAACCCATTAGTAGTTTGTAATTCCTTTCTTCATATCATCATCTTGCAACAAACATGTCAGAAGTTTACAATGGCTTTCTTTATCTCAGCATCCTGCAAACCACTGTTATGTTGTTTCAAAAGATAAAATCAGAGAAACACAGATGTCAAAAAATAGTAGCTGGTTAGAAAACTGAGGCAATGAAATATTAAAAAAAAAGCTCTAGTCTATAATTTCACATGATAAAGTATGCTAGATCGCGTGAAGAAGTTTTGTGTGCCACGCGAAGAACTAGAAAGTTTGCGCGAGATGTACAGAAAGTTTGCGCGAAATTAGAACAGAACTTGTATGGAAGTATGGACAGAATCAAAAAAAATGAAAAATATGAAATGAAATGAGGCTAGGATAGAATGTACCTGCCCCACGGTGGGCGCTAGAAATGTATGTGGTAAATTTGGCCTTGTTAATTCACCATACACTTCAACATAGTCCTTCTTCACCAGATACACACAAGACTGAATATGAGATTATTTATCTTGTCTGCCTGCATGATTCGACCTGTTGCCTTCTATCCAGAAGGGGTTTTCAAAATTGCTCTTAGGACAAGAGTCTCACAACCATAGACTGATCTAGGAATAGAGGATTTATCTCCATGAATGCAATACAATGCAAGATTATTCTAAAAAATGAAAGATGTAAGATAATCTAAGACATGATTATGAATGCAATTATTCTAGAAATTGAAGCTATTATATTGCAAAATGATATTATTCTATATGAGATTAGCAAGAAAATGAGACAATAATTCAGTATTTTAACAATGCAAAAGTGAGTGTGGTTTTTTAGGAAGTTAGGGGTTTTGAATGAAGAATGAGAGTTCTTTTGTAGACTCAGAGATGATCAGAATAGAAACTTTCCCCTTTGAAATAAAATAGATAGAAAAGCCAGCTCAGAATAGAAAGCTTTATTCAAAAGAATACAATAAATTATTTTCTTTCTGCTTTAGCTGTTTTCTTTCTTTGATTTAATTCTGTTTTATTTGATTTTATCTCTCTTTAAAGCATAATTAAAGAGAAGCTTCCAATTCTAAACAAAAAAAAGATTTTTGAGAGAATATTCAATTAATTAAATAAATATGACCTCATAATTGCTTTTTCTCAATTATCTAAATAATTAAATTCAATTATTGAAATGAGGATATTTATTTAATAATTAAATATATGCTTAATTCTTTTTCATGTGTCTTAGCGAAAGAGGGTGAATTTAATTTAATTAAAGTGCTAGGAAATTATTAATTAAATTAATTCAATCATAAGGTTTGTTTAGCCAATAGATATTTAGGAATTAAACATGATGTATGATTAATGCAGATTTAGGATTTTCTGCATTTGACACTTAGGTCGAGTAGAGTCAGTTAAAAACTAAGAATCACCTAGTACAATAAGACTTTGATGATTTAAAATAATGACAAATGCAACAAAATTGGTTAAGGTTGCAAGATGCCAATTTTGGGGTGTTACAAAGGTGATATGACTGGTATTGGCTTCAATAAAGTTGAATACTCAAAGAATCAGGAAGAGAAATCTGATGAGAAGATTGATGTTGAAAAACCTCCTATTGAAGAACCTAGAGAGAAGATCAATCCGTTCAAAGGTAGATGCTTTGTTTGTAACAAATTTGGACACATGAAGAGAGACTGCAGAGGTAATGCCCCTTTTAAAACTTTTTCTGGTTATTGTTTTAACTGCAATGGATATAGGCAAAAGAAAGAAGATTGCAGAAAACCTAATCAACATGGATATAAACAAGACAATGGAAAAGAACCTAAATTCTATAAATGTCATAATCTTGGAAACATTGTGAAGTATTGTAAGCTATAAGAAAATTAGGAAAGAAGACCTCCTATATGTTACAAATGCAATAATCTAGGACATATAGCGAAGTTTTGCAGTTATAATGGAGTAAACCACAGAAGAGTACCACTTCCTATGAATTCACAGAAAACTAGAAGTGGTAATGGAAAGAGTGTTACAGATTTGAAGAATGATTTTGAAAATTATTTTAAGAAATAAGAAGATAACAACAGTGGTAAAATTTGGAAGATCAAAGAAACTAGTGAGACACTAGTTTAGGAAGAGATAGTAGATGCTAATGGATCTTTTCCTGATGGAAACAAAGAAGAATCAACCTTATTGGCTGATCATGGCCTTAGGGGGAGCATTGGATACAAATATTAGAGTATATCTAGCCCTGACTTGTGTGGATTGAGCTCAAGCGAGCTTAGGTATGAACATGGCTGACATAATGTAGTATACATCTAAGAGAACAACATTAGCCGATGCATATATTGTGATCATGAGGTTTACAACCAACTGGATAGTATTGAATAAAATAAACCCTTCTAACTTAAAATTTTATAAAGAAACATACAATGATCTATTTCCTTACCATTTGACAAGAGCGACCTAAGGAGATCAGAGAGTGAAGGAACTCAGTTTATTCTACAATTGTTGTGCGAGATCGATTGAAGCAAAAAATTAGAATTTGGTGGAATAGAGGTATTTACATCACATAGCTATGGATGCACCTATTATTTACGATGTTGTAGATTGACCTAGGTATAAATTCTAGAAACATCCATTCAAGTCTTGTGAAGAAGATCCCGAAGGAGCATTTTATCATACCCCTCATGGCGTATTACACGTAGAAGATATTAGGGTTTACATTAATTTTAAGTATGATATACTTGGCACTAATGACATTTCCACTGAGATGGAGGATATGACTGAGAAAGGAATTATGAAAGATGAATACAAACACATTGATCAGTTGAACATAATGAAAATTTTGGATTTTTATGAATTTGACGAAATAGAATGGATCAAGATATTGTTGAGTAGAGTACATGATCAATTCATTTGGATAGGCGAACAACCTATGAAGATCTATAGTGATTTAATTCATGAGATTACTAGACTGGACAACACTAGAATCATTCTTGTTGTAGAAAAACATGTGATTAAAGAAGTCAAAACCCTAACTCACTTGAAATGGGATAGGAAAGAAATGATAGTAAATGTCATCTTTCATTAAGATGTGAGATTAATCTCTATAATAATTGGCTGGAAATTCTACTACAACAGTAGACCTAATTTGATATCTATAGGAGTCATTATGATGGCATGGAGAATGGTGAAAGAAAATGTGAAATATAACCTATGCAAAGTATTGGCACAACAATTTATGGATAATGTTAAACTGATAAAGAAATACAGATCAAAGACCTTTAGATTTGGCTCACTATTGATGCATATGTTTATACACATTGAACACAAATTTCCTGGCATGCACCCTAGTGATTGGAGAAAAGGTATACCTACTGGCATTCAGATTTCACAGACCTACAAAAGATAGAAAAAAACATGGGTTTATGGGGAATTGTTTGGTATGATTAAGATTCTTCATAGGAAAATGAAAACTAGATACAGATTACATGAAGACATTGTTGAAAAATACAAGGATACAATCTATTTCATGGTTGAAATTGATTGTGTATGCTTTGAGGCAGTCACTCCTAGGAAGAAATGGTGTTATCCAATGTGATATAAAGTAAGTTCAGAGGTATTGACCATGCAATTTGAACATGTTCTTGCATGTGAGATTGATACATCAGAAGAAAGATGGGGTACATATGAGAAGAAATCATCTAAGTTAAGAGAGGAACAGACTAGAGGTCCGATGAAAAGGAAAATTGATAACATTATACATGAATGTGGTGTTAAGGAAAGATTGATTGAAGAAGAGTTGAAAGAAGTAAAAAGGAAAATGGCAGAATGATCATCTGGTTTGGCAAGTTCTAGTACTACAACCCTTCCCACTCCTAGAGTACTAATGGTAGACATTCCACCTTCTCTATCACAGCAGACATCACAAACTGAAAACATTACTCCTAGAGTAAACACCAGATCTTGCAAGAAAACATCATCTATGGAACCAAGCATTGTGAGAGAAGAGAAGAAACCTGAGAAGAGTAATCAAGCATGGAAGCTTGACTTGAAGATGATAGAGAAGAGAGCTATAGAACAAGGGAAGCTAGTTTCAATTGAAAATTACTATGATAGGTATAATGAGACTAACAAACAGAAAATTGAAGACGTTGTAGTTAATCACCTACTTGTTTTAAGAAAGACTCTATTGGAAGTTGAGGGCAGCATACTTGAAGAACTATATGGGATATTAGAGACAAGGAAATAGTTAGCTCAAATTGAAGATGAAACAATCAGAAATGAAGAAATTGACAACATGTTGCCTGTGATATCTATACAAGAAAGAGAGAGAATATTCAAGGAATTAAACCTTTGTTGAGGACTACGGTAAGACTACTGAAAATCATGGAAAGAAAATATGATGAAGTCACTAGGGAAACTCAGAAGGTACTGGAAAAAATTTTGATGAACACTACTCCTGAGAATCCTCCACCTCCTAAAATCACTTCACCTACACCATTAGGAATGGGAGAAAGTTCAAAGACAACTGAGGCAAATGCTGAGAAGAGAGAAGTTGATTCACAACCAGATTTCTATGTTTCTGGTACGCCTGTGACACTTGATACTGTATGTGTTAATTTTGGCATTCTCAATCAACCACACACTTCAACATAGTCCTTCTTCACCAGGTACAAACAAGATTGAATATGAGTTATTCATCCTGCCTACCTGTGTGATTCGACCTGTTGCCTTCTATCTAGATGGGGTTTTTGAAATTTGCTCTCAGGATGAGAGTCTCACAACCATGGACCATCTAAGAACGAAGGATTTATCATGATAAGTGCAATGCAATGCAAGATTATGATAAGAATTTGAAATATGAGAGATTAAGCTAAGACATGATTTCAATACAATTTAGTCTAGAAATTGAAACTATCTTATTTGCAAAATGAAATTAATCTATATGATATTAAGAAAATGAGACAACAATTTAGTATTCTAACAATGCAATTTTGAGTAAAGTTTTCAGGGGGTTTGAATGAAGAAAGAGAGTTCTTTTATAGACTCTGAGAAGATCAAAATAGAAACTTTCCTGTTTTGAAAATAAAACAAATAGAAAAGCCAATTAAAAACAGAAAGCTTTATTGAAAAGAATTCAATAAATTGTTTTCTTCCTGTTTTAACTGTTTTATCTCTTTGATTTAATATTGTTTTATTTGAATTTAAAGCACAATTAATTCAAAGTTTCCATTTCTGAATAGAAATAAGATTTTTGATAGAATATTCAATTAATTAAATAAATATGACCTCATAATTGCTTTTTTCTCAATTATCTGAATATTAAATTCAATTATTGAAAATAAGGATATTTATTTAATAATTAAATATTATTTAATTCCTTTTTCATGTGTCTCAGATAAAGAGGGTGAGTTTAATTTAATTAAAGTGCTAGGACTTTATTAATTAAATTAATTTGATCATAGGATTTTTTTAGCCAATCGGTATTTAGGAATTAAATATGATGTATGATTAATACAGAGTTAGGATTTTCTGCATTTGACACTTAGGTCGAGTAGAGTCAGTGAAAACTTAGAATTGCCTAGTACAATAGGACTTTGATGATCTAGAAGAGTGACAAATGCAACAAAATTGGTTAGGGTTGCAAGATGCCAATTTTGGGGTGTTACATTTTGCCCCTCTTTGAATTGATG
>MU227336.1:514214-527719 GCA_018584345.1 Thuja plicata | reverse complement strand
AAATAAAACAAATAGAAAAGCCAATTAAAAATAGAAAGCTTTATTGAAAAGAATTCAATAAATTGTTTTCTTCCTGTTTTAACTATTTTATCTCTTTGATTTAATATTGTTTTATTTGAATTTAATTTTTTTATTTCTCTTTAAAGCACAATTAATTCAAAGTTTCCATTTCTGAATAGAAATAAGATTTTTGATAAAATATTCAATTAATTAAATAAATATGACCTCATAATTGCTTTTTCTCAATTATCTGAATATTAAATTCAATTATTGAAAATAAGGATATTTATTTAATAATTAAATATTATTTAATTCCTTTTTCATGTGTCTCAGCTAAAGAGGGTGAATTTAATTTAATTAAAGTGCTAGGACTTTATTAATTAAATTAATTCGATCATAGGATTTGTTTAGCCAATCGGTATTTAGGAATTAAATATGATGTATGATTAATACAGATTTAGGATTTTCTGCATTTGACACTTAGGTCGAGTAGAGTCAGTGAAAACTCAAAATTGCCTAGTACAATAGGACTTTGATGATCTAAAAGAGCTACAAATGCAACAAAATTGGTTAGGGTTGCAAGATGCCAATTTTGGGGTGTTACAGATACATCACATGATGAAAATGACCCATTTGTAGGGAATGTGGACAACACTTTTACAAATGAAGCAGAACAGAAAGAGGAAGAAGAGAAGAAAGAGGAAGAAGAGAAGAAAGAAGAACAGAAAAAGGATGAACAAAAAGAGGTAAACACAGCTTCCATCTCATTGTTGGAAAGCAAAGATAAAACAACTGAAGTTAATGTTGACTACATGGATGAAGACGAGCTAGTAGAATTAGCTTTTACTACAATAACTAAATTCAAGGAAAGATTGAAACAGAAAGGTGATAAAAATGCTAAAGTAATTACCAAGGCAATTTATACTGTGAACAAATTGCTTCCAGTACCTATTGTTTTCTAGTACAGAGATGACATTAAAAATCTAAAGATAAAACTTGATGAATTTGATGGATATTACAAGAATTTGATAAAGATTGAAGAAGAGAAGGCAGAAAAGAACTATTCGGAGAAGAAACTATCTAAAGTTTGCAAGTCTATTGCATGGGACTTAGGCATTGTAAAAACTTGTTTGACAAATGCAAAGAGTTGCATTGCACATGGAAGGAAACTGTTTAGTTACTATATGAATCCTATTAGGAATGTTCATAATGTTGAAGAGATTATTGCCAAGGAGAGGGCAACTTTGAACAATATGATGGATAGTTGTGAAACCTCTTCACAATCTGTAACAAAGTTAGACAAGGAAGTAACAATAATTTTGGTGAAACTAGATGTATTGGATATTGAGAAAGGGGGAGTATTAACAAGATTTAGTTTGTTGAAGATTATTATCACTCCTAAGCTATCCATAATTGAGGCACATCTATTAGACTTAGATAAAGTTATAGAGTCATTGACTAATTCTATGCCTATAGAGTTGAAAGAAGTAGAGACTGCATCATTTGCATTGAATAGACTAATTCATGTTAGTCAAATATTGTTTAAAACATGGAGTACATAAGTGAAGATCTTGGAAGATTCCTTTCAAGATATTATGAAACTAGTGAGCAAGCACTAATTCTATGCACCTTTGTCATTATTTTCAAAGCGGGAGAAGAGAAGAAAAAAAATGAATGCGAGAAGAGATAAGAAGGAAGTAATAAGGAAGGAGTCTATTTTGTTTTGTTTGAACACTTAGTCTTTTTTTTTGTTAAGTGTTTCCATCAATGCCAAAGGGAGAGATTGTTGGAAAGTGATAAAGTTTGTGTAAAGTGATTCACTTTTTGATTGTCATTTATGGAAACACATCTGGTTTACATATCGATTCCTATAAATTTAAGTTTTTCTAACTCAGAAATCGACTAAGTACAGAAGTAGAGACAAAAAATTATTTTGGGTATCGAAGATTGAGATCGATGATTTATGACATGCGAGCTTAGAGGAAGACAATATGGGGTATCTGTGACCTCCACCTAAGATCTATTTTGTTTTGGTAATGTCTACATCGAGTTAGAGAGAATTAAAGACAAACAGACTATAGTAGAACCATGATACAGAGCAGTTGGACAGTAGTGATGATTAAGGGAGTATGATGTGGAATCATGGCAATCAAAGTTGGATTATGGTTGATGATAACCTATAATTTGACTATGTAAGAGTGTCGACTATGAATTTTATATTTACTCTATTAAATGTATTTTCTATTGAAAGATGACTATGTAATATTTGCATTGAGAGCCAACTTGGTGAAAGAGAAAGATATATATGTAATATATTTTTGTGGAAAGTAATAGTGATATGGATGGATGATAAGTTATGAGATAGATGTGAATGAGAGAGAAAAGGATGACATATATAATTGATGAGCTATAAATAGAAACTAATCATTAGAGATGCTTGTTATTTCTCATTACTGAGAACATTTTGTGATAGAATTTTATTGTAGAGATGTATGCTTAGTTGGCCCCTAATAGGGTGTTGTATGCCTTTAACAGAGTTGTAATTCCTTTAACAAGGAAATGTACTATGTAATATTCAGCTCCTAACAGGGCCAGGTCTCCTAACAGGGACACTATACTTTAGTGCATGCTTGTTGGTATCATCCCCATTGAGGTTTTCCCTTGGCCATGGTATCCTCAACAAAAAATAATGGTGTTATGAGTACTGTATTATTTTCTTATGTTCTTTTCATTTCTGCATGATTATGGTTAATGTTTAACTGGTTGAAGAATTTAATTAAGTTCAGTAATACTGATTCACCCCCCCTCTTAGTATTATCCAATCCTAGCAGGCCTATGGCGAGTGACATTGGGGGGCTTGTTGGTAATGTGCCAATGTCCCTTGCGGGATTTGTGACGAGGCTTAACCAACTTCTGCAGATTCTATAATTCTAGTAGTTGTATCAAACATTGACAGGTTAATCTTTTGGTGCACCGACAACAACTACTTGTAACAATATCCTCCTTCAACCTCTAAAATGCTGCATTAGCTAAATCATTCTATTGAAATGAATCCCTCTTTAATAGAGTGGTGAGTGGTTCTACTATATGACCATAGTCCTTAACAAATATTTTATAGTTCCTAGTCAACCCCAAAAACCCCCTTAATTTCTAAATAGTTTTGGATACATGTCACTCCATAATAGCCCTAATTTTGTTAGGATCCACCTTTAGTCCTTCATGGGAAACTGATGTGTCCCAAGTACTCCACCTCCTTTAGACCAAAAGCACACTTGAAGTGCTTAATGTATATTTGGTTATCCTAAAGAACTTGAAGTACTATATCAACATGATGTAAATATTCCTACCATGTCTTGCTATAAATTAATATATCATCAAATAATGCTAAGAAAAACTTCCTCAAGAATTTCTTGAAGATGGAGTTCATCAAAATTTGAAATGTAGATGGTGCATTAGTCAGACCAAAAGGTATCACTAAAAAATCATAATGACCTTCATGAGTCCTAAATTCTATCTTGGGAATATATTCTTCTTTAATCTAAATTTGGCGGTAGCCTAATCTAAGATCTAACTTTGGAAAAAACATAGCTCCATTCAATTCATTAAATAAATCATCAATGGCTAGAATAGGAAACTTATCTTTGATTTTATACATGTTGAGCACTCAATAGTCTGGTTACACACACCATGCATCATCCTTTTTATGCACCATTACAATAGGTGAGGATTTCACACTTTGGCTTTTTTGTATACTTCTTTCTTATAAAATCTCTTGAACAATCTTTTCAATTTCACTCTTTTGTACATATGGGTGCCTATAAGGACTAATGTTGGGTGGTTGGATTCTAGGAACTAGTTGTATGGAATGGTCATGATGTGTTTTAGGAGGAAATCCTTTAGGAATATCTCTATGAATCACTAAGTGATGATCAATCATTTTTTTAGGTCTATATTTATATGGGCATTTGATTGATATGCCTCCAAAGAATAGAATTGGGCCACAAATCCATCTTCTCCTTTCTTTAGAAAGTTTTTCATTTGATGAGAGCTTAATTTTTATGGGGATTTTGCATGCATCCCTCTTAGCTCCATTATTTTTCCTTGTAACTTAAATCTCATGAATAGTCCTTTAAACTTTATCTCAATGGTTCCCAACGTATTAAGCCATTATACTCCCAAAACAATATATGTTGTTTCAATGGGTATAACATACATTGGGATATCAAGATGATAGTTTGCCATGGATAATTTAATGCAATGAAATTTTCTAGAATAACTAATGTTGTACCATCATCTACAATTAAAAATTGAAAATCTAGAGCTGGGTATATAAAATAATTTATTTGTGCAGCCAACGTTTTGTTGATGAAGTTATTAGTACTACCCGAGTCTTTTAAAACTATTACTTTCTCCATTTTCAAGAAACACTCTAATTGGAGTGTTTGTGGGGTGGTAAAATCAGAAAGTGCATGACAAGAAATGATTAGTTGAGAATCATCTAATTATTTTTCACTTTCTAATAATGTTTCTCCTCTTCTTCTAAACTCAAACCTTCAATATATAATAACTTATTTTCATTGCATTTATGTCCTCGACTGTATTTGGCTATCACAATTGAAACTTAAGCTTTTTTATCTCTTCTCCTTAATGTTTTGTGGTGTTAATCTAATGGGTTGAGGATGAGAAGGTGTTGAGAACCCTTTCTCTCTTATCCCATTAACCCCTTGACTTTTAGAACTTCAATATTTATCCTCTACCCTACGTGCTAAGATAAAAGACTCAATTGTAGAGGTAGGATTGAACATGTGAACCTCATGTTGAATGTGGTCTTTGAGATGTTCAAAAAATAAGTCATTCAATTTATCCTTTATAGTCATATCCACTCTCATAGATAGATTTTGAAATTGTTTAATTTAATCCTTTACACATCATATTTTTTGAATTTTAGCTAGCTAGCTAAAAAAAATGGTCACACTATTGTTATATTTTGATTGTAGATCCTCTGTAAAAAGATAACCATGAGATTGGGAGACTTTTTTTTTTGTCTTTGAATACATAGCCACCAATACCAAATGATTTTCTCTTGTTCCAAATATAAGGATTCCATAATAAACTTTTTCCGCTTGGTATTTGATGCACATACAAAAAATTATCCATTTGTTTTATCCATGTTATTGGATCATTGCCTATAAATTTCCACATATCCATTTTTGGTATCCAGATCCTAGATCCAGAATTAATATTACAATTTGAATCATTGTTTTCAGACCTAGATGATTCACCTTCTCTTCTTGAGAAATCATTTCTATATCCATTTATATAAGATGTTAACATGTTATTTATGTCGAATAAATTTGTTTCCATGCTTTGTATATCTCCTTGTATTTGATATAAATATCCCTTTATTGAGGATATTTCTTCCTTAACCTTGTTTATTTTATTATTAGGACTCACATGCTCATTTGTTCTACCATCTTATCAGAAATTTTTCCAAGTGTCACAAAATTGTTTTTTACCCTTTTAGAAGGCCCTCTCATGATATAAAATAATGATTTATGAAGTAAGTCACATTAATGGAATACAAATGGTCTGAAAAGTATATGATATACTCTTCAATATTTTTCATGAATACCCTTTAAAAATTAGGAAGAATTTAACTAATATTTGAAAGTTATGTTGTTTTCAATTATTTTTTAGAAAACCCCTAATTTTATAATAACTTTCTCAATTCAGCTCCAAATGCCTTAATTGGATTTAATATGCTTCAATGTGATCTTCAAAATCCCTCTAAATTTTTTAAAAAAAATTCACTCAAATATAACAATTATGCAATTTTAAAAATGTCATCCAAAACTGATGAAAAATCCTTTTCTCTTTAGTGCCAAGAACAATGCTTTGATACCACTTGTAATGACAACTTGAAAAATATAAGATTGATGTAGGAGAATCTTGGGTTCTTGGCAATCCTGTATCAACCAAAAATATGTTTTCTTTGGTTCAACAGCTTGATGGAGAGTGCTCGGTAAATGCTTTGTGGTCGGTTGAAGGTTTTTATTGTTTCACCGCTCAGGCTTGGTTACTTGTTTTTGGCTTGCTTCACTGACAGGTCTCGATAGTCATTCCCGGTTGCTCAGTGGTTTTCACCAACTAGTCTTTTTGCTCGATTCTCTATCTCACCGAGTTGGTTTTCTTGATGTTGGATCTTTTGGCCGACTTCTACATTTAATTTTTGTAGTGTAATTAATGTTGGGGTTTATCATTGGGATGTGTGTGGACCTAAATCTGGGTCTTTTCTGTTTCCTATGTTGGATCTTTAGGATCTAAGTGCCAACCTCTTTGGTGGACTCATGTATATATTTGGTTTTTTTTCTTAGATTAGCATCAATTCTAGTAGAAGATTAAGTATTAGCATATTTGGATTGCAGGTTTGTGACCTTGCATGTATGAAGATTATTTTGTAATGATCTAAATATATATGACCGAAATTAGGAAGGCCTTATAGCTAGACATGTATGATATTTGATGAAATAATATAAGTATTTTTCTTTCTTTCTCTCCCATTATATGGTGTTTCTTCTGAGTTTTTCTTCAATTTGGTTTGGATAGATGGGAGTTCCTTTGGCCCTAGTTGTTTCTTTCCCTCCTTGCATCAGGTGGTATTAATGTGAAGGTGAGATCTGAAGGTTCCTTCTTGTAAAACCTAGTGATATTGTTTGTGGGGTAGAAGAATTTTATCTGACCTGCAATTGCAGAGGGTTTCAAGATGGTTCATGGGAAAGGATATGCAAATCCAGGTCTAGCTGATATGCTAAGATAGGTTTTTTCAAGATTGGAAGTTGTTGATACAGCCCAGCACAAAGGAAGACATATTAAGGATGTTAGTGATAATGAAGTTAAAGAAGTGAAAGGAGTAGCCATACCTACACCTATGATGGATCAGGAAGAAGAGAGATTCCTACGAGCTTTCACAACCTTGAAGTCCACACCTTGGTTTAATCCTCCGGAGTATAGTGGAAAGTTGGATTTGGATGACTTGATAGACTAGATCATTGAAATGGAGAAATACTCTAAGTATGAAAATGTATCTTTTATACACTAAAGTTTTCACCCTGCCAAGCGCTTGAGCCTAGAAATCTAGTATAACCTGGGAATCACTTCGAGGTTGTGGGACCTCTGCTAACTGAAGTGAAGGCTTTGGGTTCTAGGCGGGTTCCTCTTGGATAATCACCTAATCTTCTCTTGAACATGAAAGTAAACCTAAAAGGAAAAGGGGTAGAAGGAATACTTGAAACAAAATGACTCAAAAGAACATTATCATACTAGGTGATACACCAAAGGTAACATGAATCATAACATAGTGACAAAACTAGCATAACGATTATTAGATCTAATAGAACACAATCTTTCTAAATAGGCTTGCAGAAGTATTTCATAGAGAGGTTTGAAATGGGAAGAGGCTATTCAAGGAAAGGAAAGATTTCACAAATAATAACTTTCCCAAGGGAATAGACACAGACTATGACCTACAAGAAGACAGTCACTCCAGAAAATAGGCACAGGAATGAGACAAAATAACCAGGGATGAACAAAATCTACAAGATTATCTAAATAAGATCACACACAATAGTTCACAAAGATGTTGAAAGAAATAAAGGCTCAGGAACTCCAAGATTTCTCTAATATAAGCCACTATACTATATTCAGTAAGAGAAGTATAGATAAGGAAAACCTTGAGGGCATAAAAAATGCCACAGAAATCTCTTACATAATCTAAAATTCAATGAGAAGTTACAAAAAATAAAACTTGAGGGAATAGAAAATGCCATAGAAAATCTTGCATCTGCTGAAAAAATACTAAGCTCTAAAAGCTTCTAAAACTACTTATATACATACTCCCCTAGCACACAGGCTCAGGAGTAAATCTACTGATTAGAATTAGGGTTTATTAGATATTACATAAACAATTTCAAACCCTAAGACTATCAAATATGCTCATCAATGCATCCTATAAATATCCCAAAAGATCATATCTAGCCATGAATGCACCTCCCATCATCATAAAGCTAATCAGAGAAGTCAGCTCGATCCATCCCTCTATCTGTATCTTGATAAACCATGCCACCCCCACAAATCTCTAAGAATCAGATTTTGAATTTTTAAATATTTAAATATAACGGTCACAGGTGGTGTGGGTACTCGCATCAACGACTTAGAAAACTCTTGATCTCCTGTTTAAAACCCAACTGTCAATCTTTATCTTTGATTATGATTTCCTTTACCTTGACTCAACCTTGACCTATCTTTAACCCTAGGTAGTAGAAATTCCTTGTATCTCTAAGTCACTGAACCTTTTGATAACTCTGAGTTTATTATGAGATTGCACGACCCTCCACATGATCTGAATCTGAACTTAACCCGATCCATGATCTACGTTAAATCTCCCAAACACTTAAGCATATTCCCTTTTTATGTGATATTATATGATAGCCACAAGATTGAAATCTGATCAATGGATCAGATTAAATCATACAAACTTTACCTTAACTTTAATTCCCTCCAAGACTATGTGATTAGGTGTATCTCCAAGTATCTGATCATTCTATTTAACCATAGTCATCCTGCGAGAATTTTTCCACATCATACGATCAGATTAGAATAAATGGTCCTCATGAAATCTCAATGACTTAAGAGGATATTCTCTCCCCTTTTGAGATCATGTGACTAAGGAAAAAAGTGAATTTGCTGAGTAATATGGAATATTATGTTCCCTTTGTGTGACTAAGAGATAAACAAAGAAGATAAATGTGCACATGACTTATTAATCACTTAAGTCACTTGGAAAAGTAATGAAGAATTAGAACATGGCATCAAGAACTAGGGTTTTATCATGAAATGCTTAGGGTTTTCTACATTTAGGTCTTTTTCCATGAACATGGGTAGACTAGAGACCTAGTAAAAAGAAGGGAACAAGATCACTACCCTAGAAAGCTTGCAAAAACATACAAGTTGGTCTCTATCCTTGTGGGGGGCTCATTTTCTCCACTTGTAGCTGAAATTCATATGATAGGAAATTTGGGTAACATTTTTGGTGATTTATGTTGGATGTCAGCCTTCTAGACACATAAAAACCAATGGTGTTTTAATTATTCATTGGGAATAGGAGTCCGCATTGAGCACAAAAACTATTGGAAGGAAGGAGGATTGAAACCAGGAGGGACAACAAAACCAAACAAGGAAGAGGACTATATACAAAAAAAAAAACTACTTGTGCAGAGCACTTTGAGGAAAGCAGGAAACTAACCTAGAAAGCAGGAAAAAATCAAGAAACTAATTACAAAGCTAGACAAACCTCAAAACAAGGTTTTAGGTGAAAACCATTGACAGATAATGGAAATGCCTCAATTTCAAGAGTTGATAGTTGAAAATAATTATGTTCCTTGCACTTAGTGATTAAAAATGGACCTCCCCAAAAGGAATCAAACTTTGTATGCCTGTCAGGCCTGGATCTGAATTCATCCCATTTGAGGACTATATCTCCAACATTGAAATTCCTGGATCTGGCTCTTTTGTCAAAGCTCCTCTTAGTTTTCATTTGTTGAAATTACATAGTCTACATGGAATTATCTCTATTTTATTCCAACTCCATGAGTTGATCATATCTCACTTGTAGAGGGTCTCCCTCTTCAAAGAGGACAAGTTGGGTTGCAATGTCCAAAGCTGGCAACTCTATTGAAATGGATAATTTAGCTTCTTTTCCATAGACTAACATGTATGGAGAGTTACCAATTATCTTTTTGGGAGTGATTCGGTATAACCTTAAGGTGGACTTCAATTTAGAGTGCCAATCTCTCTAATTTTATTGCAGAGTCTTCTTGATTATCCTTATCAAGTTCTTATTTGTAGACTCTGCTAAACCATTACCCTAAGGGTAATAATTAGAACTAGTGTTTAGGTAAACACCATGTTTGATTTCCCATTCAGTGGCTCTCAAGCCTATGAAAGTATGTGCATTATCTAATATAATAGAGTTTGGGGTCCCAGATCTATGAATTATGTCTTCATAAAAGCCTAAAACAACATTCTAATTTACTTATTTTAATGCAATAGCCTCAGTCCATCTGGTGAAGTAATCAGTTGCAGTAATTATCCATTTATGGCCTATACTAGATGGAGGGTTAACTAGACCTATGAATTCAATGCCCCACTTCATGAAAGGTTTATCTATTCTAATTGGTTGGAGGGAAGAGCTGCTAGTCTTTCTTTTCCTACAAACATGGCATAGTTTATCCATTTCCTTACATGATCATGACTATCCTTGAAGATAGATGGAAAATAGTATCCATCCCTCATGATCTTAAAAGCAATAGTCCTAGGAGAGAAATGACCTCCATAAGTTCCATCATGAAATTCATTTAGGACACTTGCTACTTGTTCTGAATCTATGCATCTCACGAGAACACGATTATGATCCTTTCTAAAGAGGATCTCATCAATCAACACAAAGGGGATAGATTGCAATCTATAATACCTTCTCTTCACTAAATCCAAATTTGCAGAACATTCTCCTGTCTTCAAAAAATAAGCCATGTTAGGAAACAAACCTGATGCCTTGGCATGTTCTTTTATTGAATGCACAACTAAGGATGCATTCATTTTCTCTGGATTTCTTGAGATCTCATCTTCTATCAAATGTTCACAAAGTCCTCTTCCTCTGACTAACTTGGTGACTTGAATAAGAATGTCATATTCCATTACTCTAGTGATCCAACTATCCCTTTTCTCATTTCGGTCCTTAGAAAGTAGGAACTCCTTGATACTTGGATGAGTGACTCTTAGTTGTATCTTGTTGTGAGTCAATAGATGTCTGAAATTTTATAGGCTCTTCACCATAGAAAGTACATGTTTTTATATAAAAGAATATATTTGTTCATATTCTTCCAAACCTTTGCTAAAGAAAGAAATAGGCTGCTCCAATCCTTAAGATTTTTGCTGAGTTAACATTGCAGATATGGCATCAGAGCCTCCATAAGTATATAGAATGAAATATTTGCTAAAATCAGGATTCAATAAGGAAGGAGCCTCTATCAAAGCCCCTTTAATGGCTTGAAAACTAGCCTTTCCTTTTGTGCTCCAGTAGAAGACTGTATTCTTCTTGAACATTGTTGTCAAAGGCCTCAAAAGGTCTGCAATGTTAGGCAAAAAAACACCTGTCAAAGTTAATCCTTCCAATGAAGGATTGAATATTTTTCTTGTGATGTGGTAGGGGTAATTCTAGAATAGCTATAATCCACTTAGAGTCGACTATAATTCCTTGTTTAGATACAATATATCCCAATAATTTCCCTTTATATACTAAAAACACACATTTCTTGGGATTAAGAGAGATCCCAAACTCCCTACACCTTTCAAATATTTTCCTTAGATGTTTGATGTGGTCTACAACATGTTTAGAATAAATAGTTATATCATCTAAATAGACTAGTACAAACTTTTACATGAGGCTTTTAAAGTCCATATCCATTTCCTTTTGAAAAGTAGCACTTGTATTTGACAAACCAAAAGGCATCTTCTAATAAGCCATGGTTCCCCACTTGGTTGTAAATGTAGTCTTATATTGATCTTCTTCATAAACCGGGATTTGAATATAGCATGAATAGCCATCCAATAGTGAGAAGGGATCTGATCCAGAGACACATTGTAGAATTTTCTCCATAAATGGCAATGGATGACAATCTTTTAGGGATGCCTTATTAAGGTCCCTAAAGTCAACACATAGTCTCAACTCCCCATTCTTTTTCCTGACAGGAACAAGGTTGGAAACCCAACTAGTATGCTTTATGGGGTAAATGATGCCACTCTCTATCAATTTGAGGACTTCCTTGTGCATGAGTGGCTCAAGTTTGGGGTTGACAGGCCTTTGCTTCTATCTAACTGGCTTGGCATTTGGCTCTAATTCAATTGTATACTAAGCAAGTGCTGGATCGAAGCCTTTGAGGTCTTCATATTTCCAAGAAAAGATGTCACTAAATTTTTGAAACAATTGGGCATAAGCCTACTTTTATGAGTTAGTATTAACCTTTCCAAACTTCAACCTTCTACCTGGCTCTAGTTCTAAGTCAGCATAGTGTTCTTATTGAACTACCAAGCTAGTTTTGTTCTTCTTTGTTTGGTCATCTCTATTAAAGATAGATTCCAGGGTGACAAGACCTATAGGAATCTTATTTGATTTAAGTTGTACCACTTGATCACAATAGTCTTGCATCAATCTATCTTGATTATGCTCTGAAAAAACATCCTCTTCAAACAAAAACTGCAGAATTTGCTCATCATTGTCAAACACTTGCCAATTAACATCATTATCAAAGATTAAAGGCCTAACAATTACTTTGATATGTTGCTGATCCTTTTTCATTGAAATGATATTAGGAATGTCATATTGGGATCCAACAACAACTAATCTATCTGCATTCTGATTCAACTTTCTAGGGATAGCAATAATGTTGAAAGCATTGAAATCTTCAATTGCATCCCAAATTCGATGTTTGTATGCTCTCATTGTATCATTTTTGGTTGCACCTATCCCTCTTACTTGGATGACTACCATCTCACTATCACCATGCACTTTTAGGGCTTTGATCTCTCTCCTTCTTGCCCACTCCAATCCATTCACTAGAATATCATATTCATCAGTGTTACTAGTGCAAGAAAAGAAAAATCCAAAATTTTTATAATACTTCTCCCCCTTTGGAGAGACTAGCATAGCATCACCACTAGAGCCATGTCTACTTCTAGCACCATCAAAGAATAGCTCCCAAACTTGATTTCTTTTACCTTTTGACCGTGTCTTCCTAGAAAATATTTGGCTCTATGAATCCTTTCTCTTGTATCAAATAGTTTCCCAAACCAGCATCCCAAAAAACATTGGCTTGGGCCTCTGAAGCTCTTTTAGAATCCAATTTATCTAGATACATATCTAGGACATTTTGTATCTTAGTGTTTGTTTCTCTAATGATTGGAAAGTCATTACTGTCAAGTGAAAGACAACTTAAATTAAGTACATTGGACACATAAGGTTCTATGTGATGTGCTTCCATTGATTCAGACTTGATGGTAACCTTGGTTCCATACCTAGTATGGAAAATCATGTGAGACCAGTCAGAAGAAAGATAGCCTCGTTTCTTGGCTATGAATTCCATTGATAGGCATATGGAAAATCGAACAAGGAGATCTATGATATAGATGTCAAGTAGGATAGAGAAATTGGGGCTTGCATGTAGGATCAAGCTTGTATCTGTTATAATTTGTAATCTTTCCTTGGTGTATTTATAAACCAAGGTTAGACTATTAATATTTGTTGTAATATATTAGGATATAAGCCAAGGCATCCTAATATACTTCCTTTTTTGTCTTCTTTCCACTACATTCTATTTCGTCCTCTAGTGGAATATGTGAGGACAAATATTTATTGTAATTTGTAAATTAGTTCATTCCTCCTTAAGAGGAAT
>MU227336.1:467736-497178 GCA_018584345.1 Thuja plicata | reverse complement strand
GCCTATTAGGGCCCTATTAGGTCTGTGTACCTTGGAGGATTCTTGGAGTGCAGGAGTAGATCAGAAGTTGGTCTTGTGGGATAGTGTTTGGGTTGTTGAACAACTTCATATTACATCATTTGATCTTTTTTTGGGAGTAGGTTGTATCAGAAATCGCAACTTTTGTCAAGTCTAGCCTTGTAGCCCTTTTTTGGGAAGTGACTAGTAAACATTGGAATAAGTTGCAAAAAGTGTGCTTGGTGAACTTAGTTACTGTTCTTGGGATTGTTAGAGGTGTATAACAATCAGAGAAAGGTGTTGAGGCATTTCTTGGAGTCTGATTGAAAGTTTCAGTAGTTTGGAGCATTAGACCTCAAAGGTCTAAGAAGATCAAACCTTCCACTGTTGCACTCTGCATCAGAAAGGCTTGAGTGCAAAAAAAATGCCATAGAAATCTCGTACATAATACAGAATTTAATGTGAAGTTACAACAAAGAAAAATTGAGGGAAGATAAAATTCCATAGAAAATCTTGCATCTACAGAAAAACTACTAAGCTCTAAAAGCTTCTAAAACTACTTATATACATACTCCCCTAGCACGCAGGCTCAGGAGTTAATCCATCGATCAAAATTAGGGTTTATTAGATATTACATAAACAATGTAAAACCCTAAGACTATCAAATCTACTCATCAATACATCTTATAAATATCCCAAAAGATCAGATCTAGCCATGAATGCACCTCCCATTGTCATAAAGGCAATCAGAGAAGTCATCTTGACCCATCCCTCTGTCTGTATCTTGAAAAATCTTGCCACCGCCATGGAGATCTGAGAATCAAATTTTGAATTTTTAAATATTTGAATATAATAGTCACAAGTGGCATGATTACTCACATCAACAAATCAAAAAACTCCTGATCTCTTGTTAAAAACATAGTCGTCAATCTTTATCTTTGATTCTAATTGCCTTTACCTTGACTCATCCTTGACCTATCTTTAACCTCGGGTAGCAGAAATTCCTTGTATCACTGAGTCATAGAACCTTTTGATTAACTTTGATTTTATTATGAGATTTCACTGCCCTCCACATGATCTAAATCTAAACTTAACCTGATCCACGGTCTATGTTTAATCTCCCAAAAACTTAAGCATATTCCTTTTTGATGTGATATTACATGATAGACATGAGATTGAAACCTGAGCAATGGCTTAGATTAAATCATAAAAACTTTACCTTAACTCTGATTCCCTCTAAGACTATGTGACTGAGTGTATCTCCAAGTCTCTAATCATTGTGTTTAACCATAGTCATCCTGCGATACTTTCCACACATCATACAATCATATCAGAATCAACGGTCCTCATGAAATCTCGATGACTTAAGAGGATATTCTCTTCCCTTCTAAGATCACGTGACTAAGGAAAAATGTGAAGTCACTAAGTGATATGGAATATTCTATTCCCTTTGCCTGACTAAGAGATAAACATAGAAGATAAATGTGCACATAACTTATTAATCACTTCAGTCACTTGGAAAAGTAATGAAGAATTAGAACATACCATCAAGAACTAGGGTTTTATCATGGAATTCTTAGGGTTTTCTACACTTAGGTTTTTTTCATGAACAAGGGTAAACCAGAGGCCTAAAAAAAAGTAGGGAACAAGATCAAGACCCTAGAAAGCATACAGAAACATAAAATTTGAGCTCTACCCTTGTGGGAGCCTCACTTTCTCCACTTGTAGCCAAAATTCATATGATGGGAAACTTGGGTAATAGTATCAAAGGAGAAGAAGGTAAAGATTGAAAGTACAAAGTTGAAAGGTCATGCATCCTTATGGTGGGAGCATCTACGATTGGATCAAAAAAGAAGGGTAAATACAAGATTAGGGTATGGGATAAGATGATAAACAAATTGAAAGGGAAGTTTCTATGTTGTGATTACTAGATTAACCTAGTTAGGAGAATGCAAAGTTTGAAGAAGAAAGATAGCTCGGTAAAATATTACACCAAGGAATTCTATAGATTAGACATTGGATCTGGACATGTTGAAGATGAGGTGGAAAGAATACCAAGATATCTAAAAAGATTAAGAATTTCTATACAAGATGAGATTAGTTTGGTAAAGATAGAGAGCATTGAAGAGGCATATCAGTTTTCCCTAAAAGATGAGGAGAAATTGAATAAATATATGAACAAAGACAAAGAGGAAGAGGTGGTAGATTCCCTAGAGGAATAGGTAGATATCATGGTGAAATTAGTAGATCTGATCAGGACAAGACAAATCAAGACACACATCAAGACAAAGGCAAGACCGAATGGGAAGGTGGAAGTTCATTCCAAGGAAGAGGCAATTACTCCTGAGGTGGTTATGGAAGAAGAGGGTTCCAAGTTACTTGTTACAATTATGGTGAAGGACATAAAGCTTTTGAGTGTACTAATATAAGAAAGAAAGTTGGTAGTAGCATAAATGCTTTGGTGCAAGAGGAGTCACTAAATGAACCTAAGAAGGAAGGAAACCTAATGGTGAGAAGAATATTATGGAGTGGGAATAATAAGCAAGATCTTTTAAGGAAAATTTTGTTCAAGACCAGATGCAGAGTTGCAGACAAAGTTTGGAAGGTAATTGTTGATAGTGGAAGCTTGAAGAATGTGGCATCTAAGGAGATGGTCACCAAGTTTCAATTTGAAAGAATGAAGCACCCAAAGCCCTATCTGATTTCATGGATCAAGTATGAGCATACATTAATAGCGAGTGAACAATGTTTTGTGTATCTGAAAATTGGGAAGTATTATGATAAAGTGTTGTGTGATATTATGCCAATGGTTTATTGTCATATTTTTAAGTGTAGACCTTGGCAATATGATAGACATGTTATACATGATGGAAGAGTGAAAAAATATACTATTTGGATTGACGGTAAGAAGAAAATCTTGTTACCTTTGGTTGACGAAACTGTTGGTGAGATATGTACATCTTTGAAAGTTTGTTTGATGGAAGGAAGATTGTTTGTTAAGGACTTGAAGACAATTGATATTTGTTATTCTTTGATTCCTGAAACCGAGTAAGAACACCGAAGATAAATTTCCTGAAGAAGTTGATAAAATTCTCACCGAGTATGTTGGTTTTATTCCTGGTTTTTGTTCGTTTTCCCTAAAATTTTGTGGTCCTTGTGCTCTTTTCTTTCCTAAGTTAGAAGTGTCTCATTCTTGTAGTATTCCTATGAAATCTATGAGGCTTTAGGTCAAAATCCACATGAGAAAAAAACCAAAACCATAGGCTCTGTTCTAAGTCAAAGTGCTAAAAACCCCTAAAATGTTAATCAGGTTTCTATTTTTGTGTACCTTTTTGAACAACTTAAGTCATGTGCCTTTTATAATAGTCACCTAGTCGCTTGATCCTAGGAGCATATTCCTTTTTATTACAAGACTTGGCAATTAACTATTGTCAGGATGTCTCTTGAGGAAACAAAATATTATTTATTTTTTATAAGACTTGGTGGAGTCCTTCAATCGTGAATTATCCCAATAAAGAAACACATCAGCAAGTCAGTAGCCAAAGAAAATAGTTAAGTCGCGGTGTCACACAAAAGGACCATCAGTTAGTAAATGTTTATGAGACTTAGTGATTACTTTAGTCATGGAGTCTCCAAATTGGGATGTAGTTAAGTAACATGTTAAAAGGTTTGTGTCACGTAGTCTCCAAGTCAGATGACAGTTAAGTGAAAGATGTCAAGACTTCGCGACAAACTGCATGTAGTTTAGAATATGAGACAGGCGGGTAGTCGCTGGATTAAGATGCTAAGTCAATATTTATTTAGTGATTCAGAGACAAATGGTTAGAAAAGACTATTGGCAAGTTGACTTTCTGAGGATGCATGACTCATTCTTGTGTTGTCATCATGGCAAAAAATTCATGTTTAGTTTCTGTCATGAAAGACAAAATGACTAAGTATGGAAAATAGGGCAAACAGAGATACTGAGTGATCAGCACATCAGCACACATGCAAGAGATTGAGTCACATTCATATATATGTTGTATGACACATGTACATGCTACATCTAGACATGCATAGTACGAAACAATAGTATGACAAAGTTACAGGCAGATCAGTAGACCAGCAGTCCAGAAGACAGAGCATGGGAGCCAACTATTGTTTTGATCAGCAAGAATTATTTTGTAATGTAATGGATAAGTGAATTTGGTTATATGATTTTAATAATTTAATTAGCATTGTATTAAACACGCTTGAGCTTACTTGTTCGGAAGCATTGTATATTTTGTTTTAGGGCCGACTTGATTTTTGTTTTGGGTCGCGCCTATTCGGATATGAACATATAAGTATGTAATGTAAAGATATGTTACAAGCATCGATTATAATGTAATAGGAAGATATAGAGTAGTAGTATAATGAATTTAGTATATGATATATCTCTTTAAGAGAGTAAGAGAATTCGTGCATACACAGAACTGATCAGACAACAATGTCATCACAGCAGTTCATTTTGATATAGTGCATATCATCTTTCAGAAGGTTGTAGCCTTAATCCTATTGGGCAGTGAGCCTAGGAAGTTATCCATATACCTTTAATAGGGTTTTGTAAAAGAATCCTAATAGGGTCAGACCTTTAACGAGGTCATTGTACTCAAATTGTAAAGACTGCTTCTAATAGGGCAAAGGAACTTTAACAGGTTCATTATACCTAGTACAATATTTGTGGGTACTAATTCCCACTAGGGTTTTCCTCTAATCAAGGTTTCTCACAATCATATCATATGTTATGATTTCTTATGTCAAGCTTCATTCTATGTATGTTTGATTTATGTTTAAGTTGCTGAAAAGTAATTAATAGATAGACACTGATTCACCTCCCCTCTTAGTGTTTCTAACAATTGGTATCAGAGCTTTGGTCCTTAGCAAATAAGTTTAACTAGTTGAGGAGATCATGGACTCAGAAGAAGCAAATCATTTGAAAAAAAAATCTTGAAGTAGCTCTTGAAGATCTTGATAGATCTAAAAAACAAAATGGAGAACTTAGACTGAAAGTTGATGGCTCACAAATGCTTATCAAGAAACTAAGAAAAGATTTGAAAGATTGTTCTACAAGTGACTTAGGGAAAATGATCAAAAAGCTCAATGAAGAGATTATGTCTCTGAAAGATAAAGTTGAGAATCTGGATGAACAGCTCACAGATAGCCAAATTGATATTGAAGAAAAGATCAAAGAAAGAAAACAACTAGATGATGAACTTTAAAAAGCAAAAATGAAAGTTCTAGAATTGGAAAACATAAAAAAGAAGTTGGAATCTGAATTAACAGAAGAAAAGGATAAGATTGATAAAATCCACACAAGTTCTGATTCACTTCAATCTCACATCAATGCACAAAAGCAAAAAGGTGACACTACTGGTCTTGGATTCAATATAACACAAACTGAAGTCAATTCATTACAAGAAAGAGAGAAACCTCATGAAGCATCTTCAAAATTAAGGAAAGTTGAAAATGTTGAAGAGATTAAAGTAGATCTACCTAAAAGGGAAATCAAGCAAGTTAACAAAACTTGTTATTTATGTAACAAACATGGTCATTTGGAAAGAGATTGCAAAGAGGTAAGACCTTTTAGTGGTTATTGTTTCTCTTGTAATAAATTTTTTCACAGGGCTATACATTGCAGAACAAATCAATGAAATCAGTCACAACAGAATCAAAGAAGAATGAATCAAAATAATCAGAGAAATAAACCTCAAAGGAATCTATAGAATACTACATGTCAGATATGTAACTACAATGGACACATAGAAAAGCAATGCAACATGATGAACAAGAGCATCAGACCTCCTATCATTTGTCACACATGTGGAAAGGCTGGACACATCTCAAGGTTTTGTAGATCCAAAACTCAAGAGCAAGAGGATCCTAAGAAATCACTATTTGAAGAGAAAGGAGAAGTTAAGTTTGTTCAAGAAAATGAAGATTCAAGAAAAATTTGGGTTAAAGTAAAGAAGGACAATGATGTCGACAAAGTATTTGATGCATCCACAAGGATGCACCCTCTACTTCTACTTGAATAGACCTTCTTGGTCTTAGGGGGAGATATTCTAGCTTAAGACCCCTGTGTGGTTGGTATACTCACCTCTGAGTATGCTCCTATGAAATCATGGTTACAAGAACATAATATTGCTATGTGCATTCACGCACTATCTAAAATGCAACGGGATCTAAGTTTTAAAATCTCTGAGTAATTTGCATATGGTTGCGAACATTAAATGTGGTAGATTGTATAAAATAAACTAAGTATTCGATCTTCTTCACACTTGCATTCGAGAGCACAGAATTTGGAGAGCATTGGAGCACTAGACATAAAGGCAAGGAAGCATAATAGATTTGGCAGTTAAGAGAACAAACAAGAAGTTTGGAATAGAACCCTAGCAGTCATGCCATTTTAGAATTTCATGAAACCCTACTTAAGCAAGTTCCAAGTAAGTATGGCAATCCTAGTTGTGTTTGATATAGCAGAGAGGAAGAGATTTGTATTCAAGAGGCATCCATTCAAATCCATACTGGATGATGTGGAAGGGGCTTTCTCCAAAACCCCACTAGGTGTTGTTCACATGGAAGATATCCATAGGTATATTTACTGTAAGAAGGATACAGTAGGAGATGTTAGCATAGCCACTCATATGGGATCAATGATGAAACCTGATTGCACATTCAAGGATGAGTTCACGCACTTAACAGATAACCCTATTTTTGAAAACTCGAATGCGCATGAGTTTGATGAGCCAGAGTGGATGAAGATTTTGTTAAGAATAATACATGATGATCTTTAGTGGATTGGTGAGGTCCCTGTATGCATCACTATAGACCTAATCCATGAATTAACTAGAATTCCCAAGACTGGACCAGTTTTTCCTACTGGTAAGGATGTCAAGGAACAAATTGAGCAAGTTTGCCTATCTAGAAGTGACAAGTGTGGAATGACAGTTGACCCTATCAAAGAAGATGACATAAAACTCTTAACAATGATACTTGGGTATAAGTTTCAGCAAGCAAGAAGGTTGAATAGTGTCTTTGCAGCAACAGTCCTTCCAGCTATAAAAAATGGTGAAGGATAACACTCAATACAACCTATGTGAGATCTTGCACAGTCAATTGATTGACAACATTCAAATCATCAAGCATGACAGGAGAAAGACATTCAAGTTTAGATCTCTGATCATCTACTTGTATTTCCATATAGTTGGAAAGGTTGCAAACCTTTACCTAGACAGGAGAAAACCCACAATGTCTCAGATCTCTCTTAAGGTCACTTTAGAGAGTAGTGCAAGGGATGCCATGGATATGGATATAAAAACATTCAGGATCAAAATGCAGAATAGGTTCAGACTATCTGAGAAGATAGTTGACAAATATAAGGATACCATATGTTTCATGGTAGAAACAGATTGCACATGCATGGAGGCAGCTAAACCTAGAACCAAATGGATTCATCCTCTTGGTTATGAAGTGGATGAACATGTGTTAGAAGGATATGTGCAAGTTCTATTATATGTGCCCAAAGATCCTAATGAGCCTAGGTGGGGCACCTATAGAGAGAAGACCAATGAAGTGGATACTATCCTAAACAGTGTTGATAATAAAAGGAAAGCATCCAGAATTACATCTAACATACTGAAAGTTCATGGAGTCACTCAAGAAGATCTTGACAAAGCAAGAGATTACAAGATAGCAAGAGAACTTGAGAAATCTTAACAGATCTAGAATAAAAATAAAGTAGAGAGCACCTCTACACCCTCTACCACCATTGATTTAGACTCATCCCCACTATCTACACCAAGCAAGAAAACTAGAGGAAGAAAATAGGTGCCCACAAATCACCCATCCTCAAGGAACACTCAAAGCAAAGAAAAGAATACTCAAGCTCCTCCTGAGGTAGGATTTAGACCTAGTCTAAATGTTTTGAAGAACAGGATTGTGAATGAAGGGAGATTAGATACACTTTCTAAAGTCTATGACAAATATCAAGAAATTGATAAGACTAAGATACATTCTATGATCATATCTCATATTTTCAAGTTTAAGAAGATGGTTCTTGAACTCAAGACAGTGATACCAGATCAGTTATGGAACATATTGGAGATCATGAAAAGACATGCAATAGAGGAAGACATGAATATTAGAGAAGAAACATTGGATACTCTTCTCCCTGTATGCTCGCATGATGAGAAGTCTATATTATTAGATCTGCTACAGCCTCATCTCTGAACTAAGACAAAGACCCTACAGATTATGAACAAATTATATGAGCAGATAGGCAAGGAGAATGAAAAGGCATTTTCACAAGTGTTTATAGATAGACACATGTATCCACCAATGGCGCCTATAGCAAAAGATACTCCACCTCCTCCTAAACAAGTTACAAAACCAATGATTCAGATTGCGCCTATGACAGGTCCACAGGTTTTAGCGGCCACAGTGACAATAAATTCTGATACAGATAAAGACTCAGAAGACACTATAATAGTTGACAATGTAAAGATATCCATGACAACATCTAAAAAAGATATGGACAAAGTTGATAAGGCATTTGTAAGCACTGAAGAAATGTGCACCGATGATACATCTGCACAACAGGATGAAGTTCCCATCATTGATCCAATTGACACTAATGAAGAAAAAGATACTCAAGGTGATAAGACACAAATACAAGAGGTACCAGTAAAGGTTGAATTCTTGGATACCAGTCAGAACACTATATTCTCACCATCCACTCAACCATCTACCTCATTTTTGTCAAGGTTAACTCCCGATTCAGCAATTTTGGATGCATGGGGAGAAGAAGAACTAATTAAGATCAATGTTCTTGCTATGGAAAAGGCAAAAGAGAAACAAGTGATGAGGAATCCTCACTTTTTGGAAATATTAAATATATTGAATGACTTAGTGCCTGTTGATCAGAAAGTAGCTAAAGTCCAATCAGTTGAAGATGTGGACAACATTTTGTCAAACTTCAAATCACACTTTATAAGCTTAGTAGACTCTGCTAATAAGATTGCAGAAGATGATTACAAGAAGGAGAGACTGAATGATTTGGTAAATAACTTTACCTTAGACTTGAACTCCTTAAAGGTTGGGCAATCCATACTGAAAGAGTTGGCAGCAAAAGGGAAGAAGGTTATAGCCAACTACATGGACAAAGTGAAGTTCACCTCTCAGCACACTAAAAAGGTAGAAGAGGTAGATTTAATGGTGGATAGCATCAAAAAATCAGTTGAAACATCCATGCAAGACATGAATATTTGCAATAATGTCTACCAAGGACAGTTGGACAAAATTGAGAAGGCAAAATTGGAAATTAGCAAGATAAGAATAAGACAAACCCAGTTGAGGAATGCACTTGTGCCATCTCTAGTAGTCCTTAATGAGAACATCAAACAGATTGATGACACCATGGTGACATATGATTAAGGTCCTTGGATGGATCTGATAAAAATGGAGAAACTGACATATGCCCTATGTGCGCATCTTCAGACTGTTGATGCTATGAAAGTATTTTGGCAGAAAGAGATCCAATCTCTTCAAATTGTGTACCCTGAAGTTTACATGGAGTAAGTATGCAGAAGAATTAATATTTTTTGTACACCTTCATCATTAATGTCAAAGGGGGAGTAATATAGAATGTGTATATGTGGAAAATTATATGTATATATCAATAAGATGTTATGATATACAGTCACTTTTTGTGTTAAGTCATTTTGAGTAACTTGGCCACATTCCTTTGTTTCCATAAATAACAAAGGGGGAGATTGTTGGAAAGTTGACTTCCTAAGGATACATGACTCATTCTTGTGTTGTCATCATGGAAACAAAGTCATGTTTAGTTTCTGTCATGAAAGACAAAATGACTAAGTATAGAAAATAGGGCAGACAGAGATACTCAGCGATCAACACATCAGCGCACATGTGAGAGATCGACTCAACATATGTGCGTTCAGATATATGTTGTATGACACATGTACATGCTACATCTAGACATGCATAATATGGAACAATAGTATGAAAAAGTTACAGACAGATCAGTAGACCAGTAGTTCAGAAGACAGAGCATGGGAGCCAACTACTATTTTGATCAACATGAATTATTTTGTAATGTAATGGCTAAGTGCCTTTTGTTATATGATTGTAATAATGTAATTAGAATTATAGTAAATACACTTGAGCCAACTTGTTTGGAAGTATTGTATATTTTGTTTTAGGGCCGACTAGAGTTTTGTTTTGGGTTGCACCTATTCGGATATGAACATATAAGTATGTAATGTAAAGATATGTTACAAGAATTGATTATAATGTAATAGGAAGATATAGAGGGGAAATATAATGAAGTTAGTATATGATATAGCTCTTTAAGAGAGTAAGAGCATTTGTGCATACACAGAACTGATTAGACAATAGTGTCATCACAACAATTCATTTTGATATAGTGCATATCATGTTTCAGAAGGTTGTAGCCTTCATCCTATTAGGAAGTGAGCCTAGGAAGTGAGCCATATACCTTTAACAGGGTTTTTGAAAAGACTCCTAATAGGGTAAGACCTTTAACCAGATCATTGTACTCAAATTATAAAGACTTCTTCTAACAGGGCAAAGGAAATTTAACAGGTTCATTATACCTAGTACAATATTTATGGGAACTAATTCCCATCGGGGTTTTCAGCTGATCAAGGTTTCCCCGTAATCATATCATGTGTTATGAGTTCTTATGTTAAGCTTCATTCTATATATGCTTGATTTATGTTTAAGTTGCTGAAAAGTATTTAATAGATAAGCACTAATTCACCCCCCCTCTCAGTGTTTCTAATAGAGACACGTGTCTAAAATGAACAAGGATCAATGGTAGTCATGAAGTCTTTGATTGAAAGTGCTTAAATGTAAAATTACTCATGACAATGAGATATTCTTTTGTCGCGCAGTCTCTGAATTGAAATAAAAAGTTAAAGTGTGTCACATAGTCTCTGAAGGAATTGTCAACTAACATTTTTAATCAGCGATTGGGTGACCAAGCTTAGTCACGGGGTCTCGTAAAGAAAAATAAAAATTCAGTGACTTAGAGATAATAGTTAAAGGTAAAGATGATCATTAGTCATGGAGTCTCTGAATAAACTTTGGGTTAACTATTTCATCTAGCGACTTTGATTCATTCAGTCGCGTGATCGTTAGAAGATAACTGTGGTTAGCCAAGTAAAGAAAACTACATGGTCGCTAGATCTCCAGAACAATTAAGGGTTAAGGAGTTTGGTCAGTGACAAGGAGATACTACATAGTCATGTGGTCACTTAATATGAAAATTCATAAAAGGCGGCAGTTACTGACATGAAAATGTGAAAAATTCAGCGTCCAATAACAATCTAGAATATTGATTACTGTATAAAAGGGGTAGCTGAGATGTCTGATGGAAAACCAATCATATGAAGACATGTCACCCTCTTTGAATTTTACAAGGGTTTTTCTTAAGATGCACATATATGATTTTGATTTCCTGTCACACTAATGAACTACAGCTAGGATTTCAATTAATTTCATAGCGTGCTAAATTGAAAGTAGAATTGATTGTCTTCCAAATGATGAGCTATGTACTTAGAATAGTTACCATAAAGAGTTGATTAAAAGCTCATTTTCAACTTATCATACTTTTAGAATTGTAGAGCGAAGAAGTGTTAGGTCTTTTGTTTTTAGAGAGCAGAAATTGGTCAGTTGCAGAGTACCTAGCTGGTTATCAGGTTTCTTGAATTATTAGGCATTGAACAAAGAAGAGCAATGTGTTCTCAACATAGATTTGTTTCAATATTTGTAAAAGAGGAGGTTGATACAGAACAAGATGAGTAAGGCTATCAGTGTGGCTTCAACCAGTGGGAGAAGTGATGAAGTAGATGATGATGCAAAAGGGAAGAGAAATTATTCTGATGAATTCTTAAAATTGTTGCTGGGGTCTACACAAAACAAGAGGGCCAATGCAAATTTGCTGGCAGATGACTACTGTGAGATCAGAGATGCTTGCACTCTAGGATCAACATGTTTTTCTCTTTATAACTACTTCTATAATAATTTATATAAAGCTATCCCGGTATCAAACCCTTGGACTAGTGGCCCTGCTAGGTTAATTGTTCCTGATGTTTTTATAGACATAGACTTGTTTCTAGGTCTTGCTAGCCACTATGATGCCCAGTCTCAGACAGTCAAGAAAAATGATGGTACTTCCCTATTGATTTTAAATAGGAATTCATTTATGCAAGCCTTTGGCTTATACATTACTACGTCCACCAAGATAAATCTTACTAGACAGGAGGAGAGGTATAGATTACAACCTCGTGTTGCTAGGACCCAATTACAAAAGAATATGCTTAAAGAGGTTAGGAATCATCTTACTCCTATACCTGGAACTGCTCCCTACTGCTTCAAAGACCTACATTTTTATATCAAGTATATTGCCTATGCCTTGTGTAGATTGTTAGGGATGGAGGGGCAGAGAAGATAAGTGTTGGAGTTCTGATGATGGTGTTAGACTTGCAAGATGTGCATTCTAGCACCAATTATGATTATATACAATACATTATTGAAAAAATGCATGAAGGATTTGTAGCTACGTAGAAGAAGATGAAGGACCTTAAGGAGAAGGAGCCTAGGTTCTTCCACTATTCCATCCTGATGCATTTGTTGTTGCATTTTAACTTTGGGATTATGGATGTGAATAACTTAAATCCTCAAAGGATTTTCTAGGGTTGACCTAATCCCATTCAGTTTTGGGTTAGGATATGGAATTATACATCGAAGGATTGTGACTTCTTTGGATTGTATATCGAATAATGCAGAGCATGGGTTTCAGCAAAATTGGGCTCCCAATAAAGGTGCTACAACTATTGAGACCTTGTGAGTATGTGGACAAGTGAGAGGGTGATCATAACTAGGGATACTTCTTCTTGGAGGATAATTTCACCATGATTAGGGTATATGGATGCACACATCCACCTCATGTCTTACCCTACCATGTACCATCCAGAGTTGCTACCATCTAATTCATTTGGCAACTATTGTTGACAGATAATGAGCATTTTGCGCCGCACATGAAGGGGACCTTAACCCCTAGACAATTTAAGATTTTTAACTTTACCATTGGCAAGGGTGCCATTGATTCAGTAAGTAAATGGTTAGAGAGTTTCAAGATGGGGGCAGCATCATAAAGATATATTGACCCTGAGGGATTCATGGTAGGAGTTAGGAAACTTTTGACTCCTACCATCCCTAATACAAATGTGCATTGTTTATGTATATAAGAGGATGTAACAAGAAATCTTCTTGATGAAGATGAAATGAGAACAAGAAGGGAGAGGATTCAAGAATTGTTGAAACTAGAAAGGCCAATAAAGAGAAATGGGTTGTCTTTTGGAGGCTTTTACCCTGATCTGCCTTATTTTGATAGGATTAAGGCTATGATTGATAATTTTTATATACTTTGTGAACAATTGGATAATGTTTTAGATAAGGAAGGAGTGAAGGAGCCTGAGCATTTAGAATCAGAGTATGAGAGTGATAGTGATGGTGATTATGCCCATACACCTCAGTTTGATTAGCCTCAACAAAATGTTGCAGAGGTAGCACAAGAATAGGGAGGAGAGGGCCATATCATTGACCTAACAGAGGTCTCTCAACTAGATGATGTAGAAGAGCCTTCTGCTAAGAGGCAAAAAGTTGACATGGGTCAGACTTCTTCTGTTAGGCAAGAGAAGAAAAGAGATAGAGTAAGTGCCCTCATTCCTGGAAATAGGTTATATGATCATAACCTAAGAAATATAATCAGATAGGGGAAGAGGAAGAAACAATGAGGAAGAAAATATAGATTTGCCTCTGAAGGCATGCATTGATGAGAGATTGTTACATCAGCAGCAATTTCTCAGTGATCAAAATTTTATTAAGACTGATGAATTCAAGGAATTTTTGAGATGGCACAAGAAAGAGCAGATAAGGGCTCAGTTAAAGGTAGATGGAGAAGAAATAGTTACAAATGAGGCTTTGCTAGCTTTGCAAGCCTATGATTCTAAAAGTGAGGATGTCTCTCTAGATGAGGCAAGAAAAATGGTTTTGAACAGTGGCATTTTGCTTGTTGAGGGCTGGGACTTAGCCTCAGCCTTCATTATTGATCAAATCAGGAAGCAACTAGACTTAAAAATGGCAAGTGAAGTTCAAATGGGTGACATGATAAAGGGGTTTGTATATAGTCCAAAGTCACAATTTTTTCCATGTGGAGCCTATTTCCTAAGGACCAAAAGCCTCAATTGGTGAATATTCAGGAGAATATGGTGGGGAATCAAATGGTTTGGATAATGAAAAATATAGGAGATCTGGAAATTTCTCAGATCATGACTCACTGGGCTCACTTGAATGAAGACAAAATAAAGAAATTGTCTGAGAAGTGTAGAATTTTTATTGAGGAAACTAGTGCCCTAGCCAAAGATAGGGAATTGTGCCATATAAAGATACATCAGCAGGATAAGGCAATTGCTAAGTTGCTGAAACAATTAGAAGAGAAACCTGAAGTGGTTTATGTGCCTCAAGTGCAACCTCTACAAATAAAAGAGAAAGTAGAAACATAGGAAGTAGCTGATAAAGAGGATGTGGAGAAAAATAAGAATGAGGTTTCCCTAAATGCATTGAAATGCATTCTATAGCATAGGATTGACATACTCAAAGATAAAATGGATGTAATCCTAAATGCCTACAATAAATTTCCCACCCTACATGCAGAGGTAACAGGGTAAATAGCTATACTGAACCCATTTTTTGTTATTTGGTCTCCTAGGGTTCAAATGTTTGAAAAGCTTGCCTATTTGCAGCCTCTTAGAACATATTTACCTAAGGTTGTAACTGAGGTTGAAGATGAAATTAAGAAGGTTAACATAGCCTTATCATTCTTTAAGGGTAAACTGAATCAGCTAGAGGCTAAGTTAAGCCTATTTTGCTCAGATTTTAATAGGTTTGTTCCTCCTCTAAAAGGAGAAGATGATCCAGTGAAGGTTTTAGAGGCCTAGAGGAGTGAATTTGACAGTAGAATGCCCAGTAATGAGGCATTTATTTCAAGATCAGATTTGGATATGGGAGGTTTTAATAAGATTCTAGATGAAGCCTTCAAGGTAGAGACTGACATGAATAAATTCCTAATGGATGTTAAAAGCATCACAGATGTCAGATGGGAAAGGTAGAAGGTGCAGGTATAGAGTACTCAGAGCTTTTAGTGGTCAATAGAGGATGAAGTGACAGCATGGGACTTGATGACTAGGCTGAAGGAAAAGAAGCCTCTGGTAGAGGAGGAGATCCTAGATGAAGAATGAAGGGGAACACTTGGCGCCTGACCATTGAGCATAGGGAGGTTAGCTACTACTAAAGATAAGTGTAGGTTAGCCGGTAATGGCGGTCACTTAGTATTTCTATAAATATCAGAAGCTATCCTAAATACTGTCAAAATAAGGCACTATATTCTAGAAAAGACAAAGAGTATCAGATTTCATCCCCTATTTTTGTCTCTCCACCGCTTCATCTTTTTTTATTTATCTTTTCTATTCTTTTAGGGTTAGGTTCCTTAAACCATCCGAAGCTTGTTACATCCTAACATTAAGGATTCCTAGATGGTTAAGAACCTATATATAGACCAAAATTGTAATTGTAAGAGGAGATGAAAATATATTGAAAATCATACTTTCTAGATTTGTGTCTGTGTCTTCAAGCTTTTAAGCTTTTTATGTACTAAAACAAGACCATATCAATAAAATACTGTGCAATTTTACTCTATTTTTGTTGTTGTCTCTTTATTTTTTGTGTATGCTCTTTTATGTTTAAATTTGTAAGGCATTTTTAAGCATTTTGGCTATAAGGTAGCTATCTAATTACTTGCAAGTTTCTTTCAAGGAAAGAACTAAGTTTTGTGAGTAGTTTCAGGGAGCATAACAGTAGTTAAGGATTTGATCCAATATTATAGAGGTGACAAGATAATTTGTAAGGAATCTTATCTGAATTGCATGTGAGTTCTAAGGTAGCTTACAGTATTTTGTTTTTGTGTATTTTTGTGAACTTCAAATTATTGACTCTATAAGCCCAAAGGATAGGCACTGGTCTAGGAATTGATTTGATAATCTGTCATCATCCAGATATTATAATACTATTCAAACCAATCATTTTCAGAGTATTTTGTGTAGAATCAATTGTACTCCTAGGGATTACAGTTGAAGTTTGTTGATTTCTTAAAGAGTAAATCAATAGGTTATTCCTCCTAGATTTATAAGAGTTATAAAAGGAAAGAAGTATGAAATTCCCTGTTATGCTGCTGTCAGCTATCATCAAGGTATTGACTTTGATTGTCAAGCTTTTTCTTAGAATAGTCATACTTATCTATATTTTCATATACATGTCCATTTAAAATAGAGCATTCAGCACGTAAAGTATAATCCACTCTAAAGATATTGTCAAGTTAGTAATCAGTCGTAGGTAAAACCTGCCTGAGTCAGTGGATCTCAAAAATGATGGAGGTGCTAATAGGTATCCCAAGTGTTATCATAATACCTCATCAATTAGTGTTTTATCTTGCTTGAGTCAGAGTATTGAAGACATTGCGATTCATAGAGTTGTTCAAATATTCAAGCATCTGTTTAGAGGCCCTGCAAGAAAAAATGCTAACAAATTGGTGACTCTGCTGGGGAATAGAGATTATAAAGCCTGGTTTCAAAATATCTCTAGTCCAACTAGTCAGAAATCATATCAGTTGTAGTTGTCAAAATTATTCTTTTATAAGCATTCATTCATCCCAAATCTTTGGGTGGCGACTCTAAAAAGAAATCTTTGAGATTTGTGCAAGGTTGATAAATATCTCTTAGAAGGAATACTAGGTCAAGGATGAGAAAGGATCCTGAGAAGGTTTTATATGATGGAATCCCATCATCCTCAAGGATGGAAATGTCTTGGGTAAAAAAGAGTAACCAAGTTAGCATGGATGAAACCCCTCCAAGAGGTAAAGAAGGTACTGTTAGGAGAACCATGAACAGCAATCAACATTCTCATGATGGAAATACTTCAGAGTATGAAGAGGCTACTGAAAGAGTCTTAGAAACACCTACTATCACTTCTACTTCAAATGAGAGAGAAGATACAAGTACATCTAGTTCAAATTTTGAAGATGCTCCCTCTGATGTGCTAGCAAAAGAGGAAAAGTTCATCATGAAACAGCTTGCCCTAATTCAACAAATGAAGAGGGAGAGAGAAATGAGAAAGGAAAAACTTGAGCATAAGAATTTTGATAAGAGAAAAAGAAGATCTTCAAGACATCAAAACATGAAAGATATAGAGAGGTCTCAAAAGGACCAAGAAATTTTACTCACTCATAAGGCTTCTACTTCACAGAAGGACAAAGGTAAACAAAAGATGAGTGAACACAGAGATCAAAAACCTAAGTTTCAGAAGCCTTTGATAGAGCGAATGTCCAAGTTGGATATTGACTTGGAAAAGTTGAGAATTGAAAAAGAAACCATGGAAAAAATGTTGGAAAAGGCACAAATGGAAGTTGCAATGGTTGAAATGAAGAAAAAGATAGATTTCTTGCAGTCTTCAAAATATTCTTATACTGGACCAGAAAATACTACTACTTCTAAAGCAAAAACCACCACTTTCAAGGAAGATGATAGTTTTCAAAGAAAACCATTACATACTGAAAGGTACAAACAATTTAAGTTTGTTGGTATCCCGAGATATCCTAATTCTTTCCCTAAAGATGTAGGTGATATAGGAGAAAAACTCCCAAAGTTTGTAGGTAACAATGTTATTTCCTGTGAAACACATTTAAGAAAGTTCATTGATTTCGTTGATGATTTAAATATCACCCATGAAGATGTATTGATGAAATTATTTGTTTAGTCTTTAGTAGAAGATGCAAGAGAATGGTTTAGGAGCTTGTCTAATGGATATGTTGTTTCTATGGATGATTTGATTGAATTATTTAAGGATCAGTATGGAGATACAACAAATAAAGGCTTTTTGTTGAATGAGTTCAATAATATCAAGAAGAATTACAATGAAGAGGTTACTGAGTTTAATACAAGGTTTCAAAGAGCTATGCACAAACTATTTCAAAAGATAAGGCTGGATGAAGAGGTATGTTTAGCAACTTATTTGAATGCCTTTGATTCTAAAATGGGATATTCTCTTAGAGATAAAAACCCTAGAACTCTTACTGTTGATTATAAAATAGCAGTCAATATTGAAATGAACAGAAGAGTATCTGGTAAGTTGAATAGGAGGGATGATTCAAAGTTTAGTAGGAGTAATCTAAAAGAACCAGAGTATAAAGAATATAAAGCTCCTTAGAACAATAGACCTTCTTATAATACTACATACAATCCTCAAAATAGAATGCAAAACCATCCCTATGGAACTCAGTTCAAAGATGGGAAGCCTGTTACTGTACTTAGAAAAGATAAGAAAGACAACAGAACTCTAGACCCTCTTCATAAAAATTCTCTCCATTTCTGCAATGATGATACTTGGTGTGAAGCATGTGAGGCCCCTCATAACCTTGATTTTTGTATTGTTTCCTTAGCTTTGAGAGTAAGTGAAGAATAGGGGAAAGATGAGGGTGAATAGTGTGATCATAGTATGACCAATACTTATTCGTGCCATGAAATAGATTCAGATAGTGAAGATGAAAATCATGATTCATGTATTTCACAAAGAAGGATGGAGAATCATCATCAATAGATCTTATCTGATAGTGAAACTAAGGGAACTGATGATCATATAAGATGTTCTACTCAAGATAATCTAGATGTCCCATTCATTAGAAAATCTTCAGATGAAGAGAAAGCTAGGATTATTGCAGATTTAGTGAACAAAGCCAGAAACAACTACCATATGAGAAACAGAGTAGTGGGTGGTACTGGTGGCCAGCCATTAGGTGTCTTTATAAAGGAAAATAAGACAGACACTAAAAATGAGCAGAGAAAGGATGGACCTAGTGAAAATGTAAATAAACATAAGGTCAAAATCATTACAAAAGACTTAGAGCCAAATGTTGTACAAGAAGAAGATGTGAAAGGACAAGAAAAAAGTATTCCTATTCAAAAGATAGAGAATAAAAAGTTAAAAGAATCAGCTCTAAAAGAACATAATGAAGAAAATGATGTCACTTTTGACAAATAAATTTTTTTAGATATGAGATACACTCCAGTAGACATGGGTCAATGTTTGTCCCAAATGATAGTTAAGGTACCATTTCTGGAAATGATTAGAATTAAAGAACACAAGGAAAAAGTAATGTCATTGCTAAACAGTGTGCGTACAATAAAGGTTCAAAGTCCAGAGAATGTTGGTAAGAGGCCAATTACCAAGGGAAAGGAGGTTGAGGTGTTAACATCTGAAATTCCTCAAATATTCTTGAATGCAACTTCTTCCCCAAAAGTTGTTGATCCATTTTTTCTTTCATTGATAATTAATGATAAGATGCTGAAAAATTTCATGATTGATTTAGGACCATCTAATACAGTTATGCCAGTTGAAATCATGAGGTCAATGGGATTACAAGTTGATACTCCTTATGGGAGATGTTGAGCTATGGACTCTAGAGAGGTCCCTATGATTGGTACCATTGAGGCTATGCCTTAAAAATTAGCAGTCTGCCCTAATATAGTAATGACCATGAATGTTCTTGTGGTTGACATACCACCACATTATGGCATGTTGCTATCAAGAAAGTGGAGTGCTTCAATGGGAGGTAGTATACAAAATGATTTATCATATGCTACTTTTAACATTGCTGGAGAAAATGTTAAGGTCTTAAGGGAGAGTAGGACTCCCCATATGATAGAAAAATTTGAAGACACTAACATTAATTGTTGCATTGACATAGATATGGAAAATTTCAGGATGCAAAAAAATGAACTTTATTATCAAAATGAAGAGGATGGCCCTTTGAACAGAGAATTGATTATGCAGGGAGATGGATTATGGAAAATGTATTTTGATGGTGCTTGCTCTAAAGAAGGATTAGGGGTAGGAGTATTATTGATATCCCCATCAGGTACCACTTTTAAGTATTCATTTCTATTATCCTTCCAATGTACAAACAATGCTACAGAATATGAGGCTTTGTCTTTGGGACTTGAAATTTCTATCAAACATGGTATAAAGTGTTTAAAGGTTTATGGTGATTTTGAGTTGGTGGTAGCACAAGTTAGATCCAAATATGTTGTAAAAACTGAGAGATTGAAAATGTACAAATATTCTATTTGGGATCAACTTGAAATGTTTGATGCCTTTGACATAAGTTGGTTAGAAAGGTCAAAAAACATAATGGCTGATTTTTTAGCAAATGTTGCTTTAAAAAATAATGATTTGACCTTATAAGGGGTGTCAATAGTAGAAGTCAAAACAAGACCAGTTGTTCTGGACAACATATACAACTGGCAGGTTTTCCAAGATGATCAAGATATTCTGAGGTTCATACAATGTCTAGACCATTATGAAAACTAGAGCATAGACTATAGTACTTTGCTAGAAAATAATGATGGAAAAGATTATATTTTGGAAAATGAGGTTGTCCAGTTATGCTCTAATAAGATTCCTAAGGGTTTGGTTGAGCTTGAAGCATTGTTTAGTAGTCAACAGAATGATTCATCAAAGATAAGCAATGCCAAAGTTGAGGATTTAGAAGAAATAATATTAGGATCTAAAAATAGTTCTCAAATAGTTTATATTGGAAAGGGTTTGGACTCTCATGTAAGAATAAATCTGATCAAATTGTTGAAAAAATATAAACATGTATTTTCTTGGTCATATCAGGACTTGTAAGCATATAGAGAGGACCTTTTTCTACATGAAATCCCTTTGAAATTAGATGTGAAACCATTTAGGCAAAAATAGAGGCCTATTAACCCCTTGTTGGCTCCTAAAATGTAACAAGAGTTGATGAAACTCAAGGATGCTGGGATAATCCAGCCCATCATACATTCAACTTGGGTATCAAATTTAGTGCCAGTCAGAAAGAAAAATGGTGATATCAGACTGTGTGTGGATTTCAGGAATCTAAATATTGCTTCATTGAAAGATAATTATTCATTACCTAATATGAAAGCAATGTTGCATAAGGTGACTAGTTGTGAGTTGTTGTCTATGATGGATGGTTTCTCAAGTTATAACCAGGTCTTAGTTAAAGAGTCAGAGCAATACAAAATTGCATTTACTACTCCATGGGGAACTTATGTGTATATCAGAATGCCTTTTGGATTAATAAATGCAGGGGCAACTTTTTAGAGGGCTATGGATATTGCTTTCAAAGAATTTATTGATTTATTCATGGTTATTTATCAAGATGACTTGATTTCATACTCCAAAAGGGTTGTTGATCACTGTGATCGCTTGGGTAAGCTTTTCAGTAAGGCATTGGAATATGGTGTCTCACTAAATCCCAAGAAGTGTCATTTTGTAGTAAGAGAGGGAAAGTTTCTTGGACATATAGTGTATAGGGAAGGGGTAAGAATAGACCCTAAGAGAGTGGAAGTAATTAAAAAGGTGATTGCTCCAAAGAACATAAAAGGTGTGCAATCTTTCTTAGGAAAAATTAACTTTGTCCGAAGATTCATAGCAAATTTTGCAGAAATTGTTAAACCCATTGTCAGGTTATTAAAGAAAGATGCCAAATTTGTTTGGAATGAAGAAGCTCAACAAGCATTTGAAAAAATAAAAAAGGCAGTACAGGAGGCTCCAGTTCTGAAATCTCTAGATTATACTAAGCCTTTCTCTTTGTTTTCATTTGCTTCATTTCATACAATCATGGCTATTTTGCTTTAGAAGGATGAGAAAGGTTTTGAACATCCAATTGATTTTTACAGTAGATCCTTGCAGGCTATAGAGCTTAATTATGAAATAATGGAGAAACGAGCTTATGCCTTAGTAAAAGTTGTGAAATCTTTTAGGCCTTACTTGGTTTGTGCTAAAATACAGGCTTATATTCCTCATTTAGCAGTGAAGGATATCCTTACATTGTTAGAGGTAAATGGTAAGAGGTGTAAGTGGATCACCAGAATTCAAGAATTCAACCTTGAGATCCATATTACAAAGTTAATAAGAGGACAAGGCTTGGCAAAGCTCATGAAAGAAGAGAACCTAGATTTAGTACAGCTAAATCAAATAGAATTACATGATCAAGCTATTACTAGCATAGAAAGGCAACCATACTATACTGATATTGTATTCTTTCTCAAAAATGCTAAGTGTCGTGATCATTTGTCTGAGAATTAGAAAAGGAGTCTGAAATTACAAACTCAAAGGTACACTTTGATCCAAGGTGACCTATTTTGGAAAGATAAGAATGGTGTACTATTGTTATGCCTTGACAGATACCAAGCTGAGAAAGTTTTGAGTGAAATACATGAAGGAAAATGCAGAGGTCATTTTTTTGCTAAAACTAATGCCCATAAGATTTTAAGGGCAGGGTATTATTGGCCTACTTTATTCAAGGATACTTCTGTGCATGTTAGGAAATGTGAACCTTGTCAAAGGTTTTCCAATAAACTAAAATTTTCAAGTTCTCTGTTGCTAAACCCAGTGAGTACTGAGGCTCCTTTTGCTATGTGGAGAATTGACTTTATTGGTGAATTTCAGGAGGAATCTAGTGGTGGACACAGCTAGATATTAGTTGCCACAGATTATTTTACTAAGTGGATTGAAGCCATCCCTACAAAGAAAGCAACAAGCAAGGTAGTTACTAATTTTCTCATGGAGAATATTATAACTAGATTTGGTGTACCTGCCAAGTTAGTGATGGAAAATGCCATTAGTTTTAAATCAAAAGAAATGACTAGTTTCTGTGAAAGATATGGGATTACAATATCATACTCATCCCCATATCATCTACAGGCTAATGGACAAGCTGATTCTAGTAATAAGAGTATATTGAAAATACTAAAAAGGACTCTGGAATAGAATAAAAGAACATGGCACACTAAGTTGAAATTAGTACTTTGGGCTAATAGAGTAACACTCAAAAAAGCAACTGGTAAATCTCCTTTTGAGCTAGTATATGGCCTACAAGAAAGATTTCCTATCAACAATCTATTGCCAATATGTCAATTTATACAAGAATAACATCTAGATGTTTATGATAATATGTAAAATAGAATGATTTAGTTGACTGAATTGGATGAAGCAAGGAGAAATAGTCAAAAGGAAAACATAAAGTTGCAGCAAAAGATGAAGTACCTTTTTGATAAAATGGCTACTAAGAGGAAGTTCCAGTTTGGTGACCTAGTTCTTCAATGGAATGCAAGAGCAGAAGACAAAGGTAAACACAAAAAATTTGAGTCTTTATGGCTAGGACCATTCATTGTTTCAATTTTTTTTGGAAAAGACTCTTATTTAATGAAGAATGTGGAGGGAGAAAATTTTGAGTTGCTTGTGCATGGGCAATTCTTGAAGCCTTTCTTTAATTGAAGATCAAAGTAATACAAAAATAAATATGTATCATATTGTGAATACTTTCCCTTTGTGTTTGTAAATATTGTAAATAGTTTCCCTTCTGTTTCAGGTTAGTTGGCTTCCTCGCCATTTTTTGAAAGGTCTACAACCAAAGATTTTGTGGTTCTTTGCCATAAACTATGTTTAGTCAATCCTCAGGTAGAGCCATTGTTGGTTGTATTCCTAGTTTTTGTTCGTTTGCCCTAAAATTTTGTGGTCCTCGTGCTCTTTTCTTTCCCAAGTTAGAAGTGTCTCATTCGCGTAGTATTCCTATGAAATCTGTGAGTCTTTAGGTCAAAATCGAAATGAGAAAAAAACCAAAACCCTAGGCTCTATTCTAAGTCAAAGTGCTAAAAAACCCTAAAATGTTAATCAAGTTTCTATTTTTGCGTTACCTTTTTGAACAACTTAAGTCATGTGCCTTTTATAATAGTCACCTAGTTGCTTGATCCTAGGAGCATATTCCTTTTTATTGTGAGACTTGTTGATTAACTATTATCGAGACGTCTCTTGAGGAAACAAAATATTCTTTATGTTTTATAAGACTTGGCGGAGTCCTTTAGTAGCGAAGTCTCCTAATAAAGAAACATTTCAGCAAGTTAGCAGCCAAAGCAAACAGTTAAGTCGCGGTGTCGCGCAAAAGGGCCATCAATTAGTAAATGTTTATGAGACTTAGCAATTACTTTAGTCGTAGAGTCTCCAAATTGGGATGCAGTTAAGTAACCTGTTAAAAGGTTTGTGTCGTGTAGTCTCCAAGTTAGATGATAGTTAAGTGAAAGATGTCGAGACTTCGCAACAAATCGCATGCAGTTTAGAATATGAGACAGTCGGGTAGTCACTGGATTAAGATGCTAAGTCAGTATTTATGTAGTGATTCAGAGATAAATAGTTAGAAGAGACATGTGTCCATAATGAACAAGGATCAACGGTAGTCTTGAAGTCTCTAATTGAAAGTTATTATAGCTAAAATTTCTCGCGACAATGAGATATCCTTTTGTCGCGTAGTCTCTGAATTGAAATCAAAAGTTAAAGTTTATCGCATAGTCTCTGAAGGAAATTTCAACTAACTTTTGTAATCAGTGATTGGGAATCCAAGGTTAGTCATGGGGTCTCGTAAAGAAAAATAAATATTTAGCAACTTAGAGATAATAGTTAAAAGTAAATATGACCATCAGTCGCGAAGTCTCCGAATAAACTTTGGGTTAACTATTTCATCTAGTGACTTTGATTCATTCAGCCATGTGATCGCTAGAAGATAACTGTGGTTAGCCAAGTAAAGAAAACTACATGGTCGCTAGATCTCCAGAAGAATTAAGGGTTAAGGAGTTTGGTTAGCAACAAGGAGATACTACAAAGTCGCATGGTTGTTGAATATGAAAATTCATAAAAGGCAGAAGTTGCTGACATAAAAATGCAAAAAATTCAACGTCCAATTACAATCTAGAATATTGATTGTTGTATAAAAGGGGTAGCTGAGATGTCTAATGGAAAACCAATCATATGAAGACATGTCACCCTCTTCAAATTTTATAAGGGTTTTTTTGAAGATGCACATATATGATTTTGATTTCCTGTCACACTCATGAACTACAGCTAGGATTTCAATTAATTTCACAGCATGCAAAATTGAAAGTAGAATTGATTGTCTTCCAAATGATGAGCTATGTACTTAGAACGGTTACCATAAAGAGTTGATCAAAATCTCATTTTCAACTTATCATACTTTTAGAATTGTAGAGTGAAGAAGTGTTAGGTCTTTTGTTTTCAGAGAGTAGAAATTGGTTAGTTGCAGAGTACCTAGCTGGTTATCAGGTTTCTTGAATTGTTAGGCACTGAACAAAGAAGAGCAGTGTGTTCTCAAAATATATTTGTTTCAATATTGGTAAAAGAGGAGGTTGATACAGAACAAGATGAGTAAGGCTATCAGTGTGGCTTCAACCAGTGGGAGAAGTGATGAAGTAGATGATGATATGAAAGGGAAGAGAAATTATTCTGATGAATTCTTAAAATTGTTGCCGGGGTCTACACAAAACAAGAGGGCCAATGAAAATTTGCTGGCAGATGACTACTGTGAGATCAGAGATGCTTGCACTCTAGGATCAATAGGTTTTTCTCTTTATAACTACTTCTATAATAATTCTGATAAAGTTATCCTGGTATCAAACCCTTGGACTAGTGGCCTTGCTAGGTTAATTGTTCCTGATGTTTTAATAGACATAGACTTGTTTCTAGGTCTTGCTAGCCACTATCATGCCCTATCTAGGACAGTCAAGAAAAATGATGGTGGTGCCCTATTGATTTTAAATAGGAATTCATTTATGCAAACCTTTTTCTTATATAGTACTATGTCCACCAAGATAAATCTTACTAGACAAGAGGAGAGGTATAGATTACAACCTGGTGCTGCTAGGACCCAACTACAAAAGCATATGCTTAAAGAGGTTAGGAATCATCTTACTCCTATACCTGGAACTGCTCCCTACTGCTTCAAAGACCTACATTTTTATATCGAGTATATTGCCTATGCCTTGTGTAGAGTGGTAGGGATAGATGGAGGGGAAGAGAAGATAAGTGCTGGAGTTCTGATGATGGTGTTAGACTTGCAAGATGTGCATTCTAGCACCAATTATGATTATATACAATACATTATTGACAAAAAGCATGAAGGGTTTGCAGCTAGGCAGAAGAAGATGAAGGACCTTAAGGAGAAGGAGCCTAGGTTCTTCCACTATTCCATCCTAATGCATTTGTTGTTGCATTTTAACTTTGGGATTATGGATGTGAATAACTTAAATCCTCAAAGGATTTTCCAGGGTTGACCTATCCCATTCAATTTTGGGTTAGGATATGGAATTATACATCCAAGGATTGTGACTTCTATGGATTTGAAAACTAGATTGTATATACATTAATGCAGAGCATGGGTATCAGCAAAATTGGGCTCCCAATAAAGGTGCTGCAACTATTGAGACCTTGTGAGTATGTGGACAAGTGAGAGGGTGATCATAACTAGGGAGAATTATTCTTGGAGGAAAATTTCACCATGATTAGGGTATATGGATGCACACATCCACCTCATGTCTTACCCTACCATGTACTGTCTAGAGTTGCTACCATGGAATTCATCTGGCAACTATTGTTGATAGATAATGAGTATTTTGCGCCACACAGGAAGGGGACCTTAACCCCTAGAAAATTTAAGATTTTTAAATTTACCATTGGCAAGGGTGCCATTGATTCAGTAAGTAAATGGTTGGAGAGTTGCAAGATGGGGGCAACATCATACAGATATATTGACCCTGAGGGATTCATGGTAGGAGTTAGGAAACTTTTGAATCCTACCATCCCTAATAAAAATGTGCATTGTTTATGTATATAAGAGGATGTAACAAGAAATCTTCTTGATGAAGATGAAATCAGAACAAGAAGGGAGAGGATTTAGGAATTACTAAAACTAGAAAGGCAAATAAAGAGAAATGGGTTGTCTTTTGGAGGCTTTTACCCTGATCTGCCTTATTTTGATAGGATTAAGGCTATGATTGATAATTTTAATATACTCTATGAATAATTGGATAATTTTTTAGATAAGAAAGGAGCAAAGGAGCCTGAGCATTTAGAATCAGAGTATGAGAGTGATAGTGATGGTGGTTATGCCCGTCCACCTCAGTTTGATCAGCCTCAACAAAATGTTGTAGAGGCAGCACAAGAATAGGGAGGAGAGGGCCATATCATTGACCTAACAGAGGTCTCTCAGCTAGATGATGTAGAAGAGCCTTCTGCTAAGAGGCAAAAAGTTGACATGGGTCAGAATTCTCCTATTATGAAAGAGAAGAAAAGAGATAGAGTAAGTGCCCTCATTCCTGGAAATAGGTTATAGATCATAACCTAAGAAAGATAATCAGACAGTGGAAGAGGAAGCAACAAGATGATGAAGAAAATATAGAGTTGCCTCTGAAGGCATGTATTGATGAGAGATTGTTACATCAGCGGTAATTTCTCAGTGATCATTCAAGGACTTGTTGAGATGGCACAAGAAAGAGAAGATAAGGGCTTAGTTAAAGGTAGATGGAGAAGAAACAGTTACAAATGAGGCTTTTCTAGCTTTTCAAGCCTATGACCCTGAAAGTGAGGATGTCTCTCCAGATGAGGCAAGAAAAATGGTTTTGAACAGTGGCATTTTGCTTGCTAAGGGCAGGGACTTAGCCTCAGCCTTCATTATTGATCAAATCAGGAAGCTACCATACTTAAAAATGGCAAGTGAAGTTCAAATGGGCGACATGATAAAGGGGTTTGGATATAGTCCAAAGTCACAAGATTTTTCCATGTGGAGCCTATGTCCGAAGGACCAAAAGCCTCAATTGGTGAATATTCAAGAGAATATGGTGGGGAATCAAATGGTCTGGACATTGTAGAATACAGGAGATCTAGAAATTTCTCAGATCATGACTCACTAGGCTCACTTGAATGAAGAAAAAACAAAGTAATTATCTGAGAAGTGTAGAATTCTGATTGAGCAAACCAGTGTCCTAGCCAAAGATAGGGAATTGTGCCATATAAAGATACATCAATAGGATATGGCAATTGCTGAGTTTCTGAAACAATTAGAAGAGAAACCTGAAGTGGTTTATCTACCTCCAGTGCAACCTTTGCAAATAAAAGAGAAAGAAGAAATAGAGGAAGTAGCTGAGAAAGAGGATGTGGAGAAAAATAAGAATGAGGTTGCCCTAAATGCATTGAAATGCATTCTACAGCATAGGATTGACATACTCAAAGATAAAATAGATGTCATCCTAAATGCCTACAATAAATTTCCCACCCTACATGCAGAGGTAACAAGGTAAATAGCTATATTGAACTCCTTTTTTGTTATTTGGTCTCCTAGGGTTCAAATGTTTGAAAAAATTGCCTATTTGCATCCTCTTAGATCATATTTACCTGAGTTTGTAACTGAGGTTGAAGATGAAATTAAGAAGGTTAACATAGCCTTATCATTCTTTAAGGGTAAGCTAAATTAGATAGAGGCTAAGTTAAGCCTATTTTGCTCATATTTTAATAGGTTTGTTCCTCCTCTAAAAGGAGAAGATGATCAAGTGAAGGTTTTAGAGGCCTAGAGGAGTGAATTTTCTAGTAGAATGCCTAACAATGAGGCATTTATTTCAGGATCAGATCTGGATATGGGAGGTTTTAATAAGATTCTAGATGAAGCCTTCAAGGTAGAGACTAACATGAATAAATTCATAATGGATGTTAAAAGCATCACAAATGTCAGATGGGAAAGGTAGAAGGTGCAGGTACAAAGTTCTTAGAGCTTTCAGTGGCCAACAGAGGATGAAGTGATAGCATGGGACCTGATGACTAGGCCGAAGAAGAAGAAGCCTGTGGTAGAGGAGGAGATCCTAGATGAAGAATGAAGGGGAGCACTTGGCGCTTGACCATTGAGCATAGGGAGGTTAGCTATTACTGAAGATAAGTGTAAGTTAGCCTATAATGGTGGTCACTTAGTCTTACTATAAATATCAGAATCTATCCTGAATACTGTCAGACAAAGGCACCATATTCTAGAAAAGACAAAGAGTATCAGATTTCATCCCCTATTTTTGTCTCTCCACCACTTCATCTTTTTTTTTATTTGTGTCTGTGTCTTCAAGCTTTTAATCTTTTTATGTACTAAAACAGGACCATATCAATAAAATACTGTGAAATTTTACTCTATTTTTGTTTTTGTCTCTTTATTTGTTGTGTATGCTCTTTTATTTTTAAATTTGTAAGGCATTTTTAAGCATTTTGGCTATAAGGTAGCTATCTAATTACTTGCAAGTTTCTTTCAAGGAAAGAACTAAGTTTTGTGAGTAGTTTCAGGGAGCATAACAATAGTTAAGGATTTGATCCAATATTATAGAGGTGACAAGATAATTTGTA
>MU227336.1:409673-456131 GCA_018584345.1 Thuja plicata | reverse complement strand
AAATGAAGACAGAAAATCCACTAAATGCTTCAGAAACTGTGAATTGGATTTTACTCAAAGGTCATCATCAGTTACTACATTCAACAGAAATTTCTCCAGAAAGACCAGACTTAGTATTATTTTCAGATAGAAAAATGACCATCATCCTCCTAGTCATCTTGGAATCCTTTTATATCACAAGGATGCAACAAGCTACTGACATACTGGAAGAATTACACAACTGTGTGTAACAAAATTCTGCAACCGAACATAGGTGGTAGCTAATTAACAAGGATTTTTTTCGTGGCTTAACTATATTTGATTCATCCTTTTTGCTTCCCATCTATTTTTCTTTGACGATGAGGCAATCAAAAGGCAACAGCTTCCACTTTACCTGGCATCCATGGAATCTCTAGCCTCAGACATGGATTTTTTCATGTCTCTTTCTGTTTTGCACCATTTTGTGCTCTGTTTTCTGTTTCATGCGAGTAACTCTTTAGCTGGAGCAGGGAAATTTGAACAGGAGACCCTTAAATTATACATCGTCAGCACTGAAAATAGCCAAGACTTTGCATTTTATTCATTTCTAGAAAGACCCTTGCGAGTGAGCGACGCACTCTTGCTATTCACTTGGTCACATACTCGCCATCCTTTTATGCTTTGCTTTTCACCTTCGGTGAGTGAGCGATGTCTTAAGTTTGCACCTCATTTTATGTTTGTCGCTGACTCGCTATCTTTTCATGTTTTGCTTTTTGGTTCACGCGAGTGAGCGATGCTTTCTTTTTTAACTCATCGCACACCTGCAAGTTTACTTTTTATGTTACCTGAATCAGGGTGACTGAGCGACAATGCACCTTTTCTTTCATCATTTCCATCATCGCACACTCGCTGATTGTTCAAACTGCACTTTTTGATTTGGGCGACTGAGCGACATCTTCTCTTCACTGCATACTCTATCTGGTTGCTCACTCGTGCAACTTTTACTCTAGCTTTATCTCCTGCGCGAGTAAGTGATGTGTCTTTTCTGTTCTTAGTCGCAAACTTGTGAGCTGATTTCTGATCATCTTCATTTACTGGTGACTGAGCGATGACCTTCTTCTTCTGGGCTAGTTGCATACTCACAAGCTATTTTTATTTTACCTTCATTGACTGGTGAGTGAGCGACACTTTCCCTTTTTTACCTTGTTGCATACCCGCGAGGTAACATTTCATATTCTATCATTGTTGGCGAGTGTGCAACTATCTCTTTTCTTTCCTCATTGCACCCTCGTGTGATCTGCTCCTTCCATCTCTTTTGATTGGTGACTGAGTGATGCTTTTCATCTTCTGGCTCGTCGCACACCTGCACTGCAAAACACAACTGATTTAAAACATAAGCGAGTGAGAGACTAAGGATAGGACCTCATTGCATGCTCGCGGAGCATGAAATACACAGAATAACCTTAGAGCGACTGCACGACAAACAAATTTCAACTTGTCGACGACTCACAGCTCTATAACTTAACCTTTATGAGACATCACGACTGCGTGATATGCATCTTAAAACATCTCATCTCCCACTCGCTATCCTTTTAAAACTAGTTATGAATAGATCGCGACTGCGCAATTTATGATTTAAAAACATAGACATCGCTCACTCGCTATCCTTTTGATGACTTGACATGAACTCATCGCGACTGCGTGATTCTCCTTTATAGACAGCTCGTCGCGCACTCGCACAACTTGAAAACATTGACATTTGACTGACGTGACAGAGTGAATGAACTAAAATAAGACTTAAAAAAGGTTTTTGACTTCCTTTTGGTGGTAAAGCTCAGATTTGAAACCAAGAAAACTTGGGAAAAGCAAAAGACCAAGAATTTCAAATTTTTTACAAGGCAGTGCTAACAAGGTTGATGAATGAGGTTTTGAATTGATGTGTGATTGTGTACTTAGATTATATTATGATATTCAATAATACTAGAGAAGAGAATTTGATGCATATTAGAGATTGAAAGAGGAAAAGTTGTTTATAAACTTGAAAAAGTGTTCCTTCATGAAAGAAGAACTTGTGTATTTAGGTTTTGTGATTTTAGATGATGGTTTGAAGATGGATCTTGAGAAAGTTGAAGCTATACTTATTTTCCCTACACCTAAGAATGTTAGTGAGATAAGACATTTCATGGTTTAGAAAGTTTTTACCAAAAGTTGATCAGAAATTTCAGTTCAGTTTGTAATGCTATGACTAAGACAATGAGCGGAGATAAAAGATAATTCAAATGGACACATGGAGCTGATAAGAGTTTTGAGACTTTGAAGAAGAAGGTTGCTAAATTACTTGTATTAGCCTTACCTAATTTCAATAAGGTATTTCAAGTTGAATGTGATGCAAGTGGAAGTGCAATAGGAGCTATGTTGAGTCAAGAAGGTAAACCAGTTGCTTTCTTTAGTGAAAAATTGAATGATGCTAGAATTAAATATTTTGTCTATGATCAATAATTCTATGCTATTGTTCAAGCTTGAAGAAATGGAGACATTATTTGATGCCAAGTGAGTTTTTATTGTATACTAATCATAAGGATTTACAATATTTGGGTAGTCAGAATAAGTTGAATCAGAGACATATGAAATGGGTAGAGTATTTGCAAAATTTCACATTTGTGATAAAGCATAAGAGTGGAATTTTTAACCAAGTTTCTAATGCATTGAGTAGAAGAAGATCTTTGTTGACTGAAATGAGAATTGAGGTTCTTGGTTTTGATGACATGAAGCATTTGTATGAAAATGAACCTAATTTTTCTGAGCCATGGAGAATGTGCAAAGAACCTATTCCAAATCAACTGAGTAAGTTTGAAGATATTTCATTCAAGAAGGTACGTTGGTGAAAGGTATTTAGTTGTGTATACTGAGAGGATCAATGAGAACTAATTTGAGAAAAGAAAAACATAGTAGTGGTTTGGTTGGACATTTTGGAATTGATAAGACATTGAGTTTTCTTAAGGAAATGTATTTTTGGCCTCAGTTGTATAAGGATGTTCAGAAATTTGTGAAAAGTTGTGGAGTTTTTCAAGTTGCATAGGGAGTAAGTTAGAATACTAGTTTGTAAACACCAATTTATATTCCTGAGAAACCTTGGAGTGATATCAACATGGATTTTGTCCTTGGCTTACCAAGGACAACACAAGGTAATGATTGAAGATATTTTTTTCCATTAGTATGACAGGAAATTGTTTTTTGAAACCATTGGTAACACCAACACTGAAAGTCAGGTTTAGTGTAGCCCGATAAACAAGTTCAAGAAAACCTAATGACACAGTGCAACCGGAAAATGTTACAAGGGAACCTGACAAAAAAAAACCTAATAGAGGAACCTGACAAGAAAAGTATAGTACAACCTGATAGAACAAATGACAAAGGAACCTGATAGACCAAAGAGAAACTCACGCACCAGTCTACCGAGAGATAGTTAGAATCCTGTGAAATGTGGATCTAACTTCCATGTTAGATAAAACACTTGTGTTTTATATTTTTCTTTTCTATTAGTTTTCAATCCATTTCTTGAGGGACAAGAAATGTAATTGTAATTGTTTTAATCAGTCTAACTAATTAGAGACATGCAAACTAGGAGATCAAGGTCAAGTTGTAAACCTTCGATCATAGAGTTGTCATTGTAATAGGTGAAACTCGTATAGGTCAAATTCACTATATAAATAGATATGTAATCTATCAGAACCCATGTGTGTGATGATGATTGTATGTGAGGAATACATCTATGGATCAGACTAAGAGTTTTATGAAGAAAAACAACCAAGGATGAATTTAGTTATCAAGAACAAGAACCAAGGCTACCGAGCAGAACAGAGGTATTGATCAATCACAATAGGTGATAAATATACTTGTAATCTTTATTGGATCTATAATCAGCAGTTGTAGATTTCATATACTCAGGTTAGTGAATATTTTTGAGTACATTCTAACAAGTGTAGCAAATAGAAGAAATCCTTGAGAAAGGTGTATTTAACAATCATTTGTAAATCTCTTAACCGAGTGCACACTAAATAATGTTGCTAAAACTCTTAATAGAGTATACCTTAACCAGTCTCTACATAATACTCCTAATAGGGTAGATCATCAGAAGTGATCAAAATTGTAAGCCTTAACCAGCCCCTTCCATTCTATAGATAGTGAAGCTTTGTGGGTTTCATCCCCACCGCAGTTTTTACCTTCTAACAGGGATTTTCTACGTTACCAAATATTGTGTCATGTGTCTATACATTTGATGAATGTTTATATGAATGTTTTGATGACATTAATTTTCCATTAGTATGCAAAGAACACTTTCGGTAAGAATACATTGAAAGACAAGGTTAAGTGCAAACCAAAAATCAGATATATATAGATCACCAAAAATGACTAAGTGCAAAGAGAACCGACGACACAACTTTGTGTGTACATTGAAAATGCAAATATAGAAGGATAAAGAGGAACCTGACGGAGGAAACCAATGTGCAGGATATAGTGCAGACTAAGAGACAGTTAAACATAAAATTGAGAAAACAAAACTGAAAGACAGTCAACTGATTTCATAGCATAACAGACCGATAGAGACCGAGAGTCAGTTACAGCATGCAAAAAGTGGATCTAACTTCCACGTTAGATAAAAAATTCTTGATATATTTATAGAATATCAATTTTCTTTTAAAACCATCTCTTTAGTGACAAGAAACATGAATGTAAGTGTTTTAATTAGTCTAATTGATTTAAAACACATAGACTATGAGATCTAGGTAAAAGTTGTAAACCTGATCTTAGAGTTAACATTGTTTTTTGTGAAACTTAATGAAGTCAATCCATCTTATAAATAGATGATGCAATCATTAATTATACAAGGATGTGAATATAGAGGATATGTAATCTATCAGAACACATATGTGTGATGATGATTGTATGCGAGGAATACATCTATGGATCAGACTAAGAGTTTTATGAAGAAAAACAACCAAGGATGAATTTAGTTATCAAGAACAAGAACCAAGGCTACCGAGCAAAACAGAGGTATTGATCAATCACAAGAGGTGATAAATATACTTGTAATCTTTATTGGATCTATAATTAGAAATTGTAGATTTCATATACTCAGGTCAGTGAATATTTTTGAGTACATTCTAACAAGTGTAGCAAATAGAAGAAATCCTTGAGAAAGGTGGATTTAACAATCCTTTGTAAATCTCTTAACCGAGTGCACACTAAACAATGTTGCTAAAATTCTTAATAGAGTATACCTTAACCAGTCTCTACATAATACTCCTAATAGGATAGATCATCAGAAGTGATCAAAATTGTAAGCCTTAACCAGCCCCTTCCATTCTGTAGATAGTGAAGCTTTGTGGGTTTCATCCCCACCGCAGTTTTTACCTTCTAACAGGGATTTTCTACGTTACCAAATCTTGTGTCATGTGTCTATACATTTGATGAATGTTTTGATGACATTAATTTTCCATTAGTATGCAAACAACACTTTTGGTAAGACTACATTGAAAGACAAGGTTAAGTGCAAACCGAAAATCAGATATATAGAGATCACTGAAAATGACTAAGTGCAAAGAGAACCGACAACATAACTTTGTGTGTACATTGAAAATACAAAGATAGAAGGATAAAGAGGAACCTGATAGAGGAACCCAACATGTAGGATACAGTGTAGACTAAGAGACAGTTAAACAAAAATTGAGAAAACAAAACTGAAAGACAGTCAACTGATTTCATAGCATAACAGACCGATAGAGACCGAGAGTCAGTTGCAGCGTGCAAAAAGTGGATCTGACTTCCACGTCAGATAAAAAATTCTTGATATATTTATAGAATCTTGATTTGTTTTTAAAACCATCTCTTTATTGATAAGAAACATGAATGTAAGTTTTTTAATCAATCTAATTGATTTAAAACACATAGACTACAAGATCTAGGTAAAAGTTGTAAACCTAATCTTAGAGTTAACATTGTTTTTTGTGAAACTTAATGAAGTTAATCCATCTTATAAATAGATGATGAAATCATTAATTATACAAGGATGTGAATATAGAGGAGAGGATGAATGAATTCTACGAGCACATATATGGATTAGATTAAAATTTTCAAGAACCAGAACAACAAAAGGTGAATTTGGTTATCAGAACCAAGAACAAAGGCTACCGAGAATCAGAGGTATTATTCAATCTTAGTTAGGTGATAATATTATTCATGTAAACTTAAATGGATCTATATCAGCAATAGGAGATTGCATTTTCCAGGTCAAATTTTAATTTTCTATCATTCTAACAAGTGGAGCAAAGTGTAAAAATCCTTTCAAGGAAGGTGGATTTAACAGTCCAACTATAAATCTCTTAACCGAGTGCACACTCAACAATGTTGCTAAAGCTCTTAACAGAGTAGACCTTAATAGGTCTCTTCTGATACTGTTAATCAATTACATCATCAAAAGTGATCAAATTGTAAGCCTTAACCAGCCCCTTCCAATCTGTAGATAGTGAAGATTTTGTGGGTGTCATCCCCACCGTATTTTTTTACTTCCTAACAGGAGTGTTTCTGCAATATCATATCATATGTTATGTGTCAATTAATTTCATGAATTTTTTTATGAATGTTCACATGTATGTTAAGTTAATGAATTTATATAACTGACATAAAGATAGTATAGATCAGATTGTTTGGATGTAAAATTGATTACACAAAGGTTAATTGATAAAAGGACACAAAAGTTTTAGAGGTACTGATTCACCCCTCCCATTTCAGTACACACTTCCCATTAATTCCAATAATTGATATCAAATCTAGGTATCTTCTTGGAAAGATTAAAGGATTAAGAGAAAATATCATATAATGGAGAAGTACAAACTTGATAAGAATATTGAAAATAAGAACCTAGAAATTCATAAATTCTATGAATAGTATAAAGAAGCTAGAACCAATATGAGACGGCTATTAGATGAAAGAAAGAATATGGAATCTCATTGTAATGAGATAGATTATCATGAGGAAGAGATACTATATTTCTTTGATTCTTCAGGGTCAACTACAAGCAAAGCATTAGATACATCAGAAGAAAGCATTACAAGCCTAACTGAAATCAATCAACATCTGGCTGGACAAGTTAAATCTCTGCAAATCGGTCAAGAGACACAGATGGTAAGGATGATTGATGTCATGAAAAATGCTAGACAACCTAAGAAATAAAGAATACTATCTATTAATGATAGAAGAAAGATTACAGAAAAGCTACAAGAGAAAGAGTCTAAAATACAAAGACTTACAGAGAATCACCATGAGATTACAAATTAGATTATTCTTATGAGTCAAGAGGCAAATAGAATAAATGTTGAACTTATTGAAAGAATAGAAGCTATCTGTTAACTAAGGGATGTGAATGAAAAGTTGAAATATGAAATAAGAATTCAGCAACATCATAATGAAAATATCAAGAAAGCTGAAGAAAGGAATAAAAGAATGGATTATTTTATTGAAGGACAATGAAGAGTCCACAACAATACTGGTCTAGGTTTTACTGAGAATGGAGAGTCATCAAATCAAACTGATCCAAAGAATGTCTATGAAAATCCAAGACCAAGAAAGATGACATGCAATCACTGTGGAAATAAAGGCCACACATCAAATGTATGCAGAGGAAAAATGAAAGGTATTCCTAAATCCACATTTTCATTCATAGGATTATGTTATAAATGTAACAAGAAAGGACATAAAGCTTATGAATGTAAGTCTGAGATGAAACAACCAAAGAAGGAAACCTACATGGACAAATACTATCCTACTTGCAAAATGAATGGGCACACAACTCTTGAATGTTGGAAAAAGAAAAGGCAAGCATAGAAGCCTAAAGGTCAAGAAACTCCCTATCAACTGAAAAGATTCGGTAACCAGTATGTATGGGATTACAACACTTGGAAAAATTGTACAACATGTGGAAGATTTGGTTATATTGCTGCAAATTGTATGAGACAATAGACTAGAAAGTCTAGAGGTTGGACTAACCCCAGAATGGCATGCTTACAATGTCATAAAGTTGGTCATCTCAAGAAAGACTGAAGAGACCGAATGATAGAGACCATCACATATCCCAATGGAAATACCATTGAAGACATATAGAGAGAAAGAGACAAAATATGGAGGAAAGCTTCAAACAATGATGAAGCTGGACCAAGCAATGAAAATGGTGACACCCCATCCAATGGATCCAGTGACATCACCACCCGCACCTAAAAAGAACAAGTAAGTATGGAACTGCATCACACTATTTATTATTTTATATCAGTTCCATAATATGTTGACAAAGTATCAAATTAGCATAAGCAAAGATGCATCATGGTATTACTTGTTAAAATTTGTGCTAACTATGCTATCGAGTATACATACTGAAACCTGTCAGTATACACTCAAAGCTAAGACTGACTACACTTATTGAGAAGCATCGATTAACATAAGAAAGAAAAGTTTCTAAGTGTAAACCAAGCCTCATCAATAACCAAGCAAAGTGAACAAGTTGTTTTCTACACCGAAACCCATCGATAAAAGAAAAGAGTTGAACACACACCCTGAAACATCATGTTTTCACCGAAGGAAAGTTGAATTCTTCACCGATGAACTTTGTCTTTGCACACCGAGGAGTTTGTAAGCATTAATGACACACATTTAGGTCAAACAACTATAAAAGGGTAACAGAATGACTCATTGTTCACCACGACCAGAGCATTGCGATGAAGAGAAATTTTTTGAGAAGAAATCAAAAGGATCACAGAGCAACCACAACTCAACACAGATCACTCCTAGCAGATCAAAAATATTTGCAAGTGTAAACAGTAAGCTCTATAGAACCAAAAAATTTGTTTCGCATATTTCATAGAAATCCCTAAAATTGAAAAATGGCAACTTCAAAGAACTGTGAAATCCAAGAACACCAAGAAGGATGAGTTCAAGTTCATCAAGAATTTGGCATGTGAGGAACCAAACTAAAAGATTCATCTTGAGGTTGCCTCACAACCCGACGATGCTAGAGCATTCTCATGAATAGCAGCTAGCGGTTTTCTTGTGGAAGACACACAATCATTTATCCACTGTAATATTGCAGAAATTGGGGATTTGGAAGTTGAAAAAGCTTATAAGAAGATATGCAATGAAGATGGGTCATTGAAAGATGAACACAAACACATTCAGGTAATAGGGCTCACTAATGCCCAAATGTTCTTGAAGGTTTTCAAAACTGAGTGGATTCAGTTAGTATTTAGCTGAATGCACAATAATAAACTTTGGATGGATGAACTGAAGCTAATAACCCGAGATGTTATCCATGCAGTCACCAATTACCCTGTAACCGAGAAGGTAAAAGCACTAAAGTACCCATCCAAGGCTAAGACCGAGAAGATCACAAGAGCCAAATGGGATGGTAGAGGATTGAAGGTTTCAACAATTACCAATGATGAGATGAATTTTGGTGCATGTGTTCTAGGCTACAAATTCTTTCAAGCCAGTAGGATGAACAACATAGCATCCGGTGCAGTAGACACAGCTTATAAGATTGTGAAGAAGGGAACACAGATGGACTTATCAAAAATTCTACTAAATTAGCTAGAAGATAATCTAAATACTATAAGGAATGCAAAGACAAACACATGTAAGTTTGGCTCACTCATATTGTGCATTTTCTTCTACTTTCAAGAAACATTCCCATCAGTAGGAAATGTCAAATGTGATAGCACAAAACCAATCACCGTGCAATTCAGTGAACACATAGCCACACTCGGAGATAATTTTGAAACAGTCATGGATGAATACTTTAATGTATTCAAAGACCAAATGCAGAAGAGGGTAAGGATACCTATACTCTTCCAGCACAAAGATGACATTAAAAACTTGAAGATTACACTTGATGAATTTGATGGGCACTATGAAAATTTGCTGAAGATTGTAGAAGAGAAGGCTGAAAAGACATATTCAGAGAAGAAACTGACAAAAGTCTACAAGTCCATCTCATGGGACTTTGACATTGTAAAAAATTATTTAACAAATGCAAAGAGCTACATTGGACATGGGAGAAAACTGTTTGGCTATTGCAAGAATCTGATTAGGCACATTCAGAACGTTGAGGACATTATTGCCAAGGAGAGGGAAACTTTGAATAGCTTGATGGATGGTTTTGAAACATCCTCACAATCCACAATAGAAATAGACAAAGAATTTACAAGGATATTGGCCAAGCTCAGTGTATTGGATAATGAGAAAGGGAGAGTATTAAATAGATTCAATTTGTTGAGGAGCTTTATTACTCCAAAATTATCCATACTTGAAGCTCATCTCTCAGATTTGGAGAAGGTTACAGATACATTGACCAAAGTCTTTCCCATAGAGTTGAAAGAAGCTGAAACTACATCATTTGCAATGAATGGTTTGATTCACATCAGTCAGATTTTGTTCAAGACTTGGAGCACAAAATTAAAGATTTTGGAAGACTCTTTTCAGGATGTTCTAAAATTGGTAAGAAGGAACTAAGACCTATTGTTTTATATGCACCTTTGTCATTGTTGTCAAAGGGGGAGAAGAGAAGAAAAAAAATTATGAAAAATAGAAGAGGAAAATGAATAAAAAAAGATATATAAAAGAAAGAGAGAAAAATATGGAGAAGAGATAAGGAGAAAAAGAGATAGTTTGTTTAGTTGGAACACTTAGATATTTTTTTTTGTTAAGTGTTGGAATCAATGCCAAAGGGAGAGATTGTTGGAAAGTGATCTACTTTGGTAAATGTGATTCACTTTTTGGTTTTCATTTATGGAAACACATCTGTGTTTAAGATCGATTACTTTGAAGATAAGTTTTGTTGATTCATAAATTGACTAAGTATAGTAGCAGAGATACAAAAGTAATTTGGATGTTGAAGACAGAGATTGATGAATTAGGGAAAGGAAACTTAGAAGAAGAAAGTATGGAGCATGTATGACCTACACCTAAGATTGATTTGGATTTGGTTAAGTTTATGATGAGTTATAAGGATTTGAAGATAGACAGACTGCAGAAGAACAATGATACAGAGCAGTTGGACAACAACGAAGGTTGAGAGAGTATGACTTGGACTGCAGGCAATTAAAGTTGTATTTTGGCTATTGATAACCAATAATTTGAATATGCAAGAGTGCTGACTATGCATTTGATATTCACTATATTAAATGTATAGTGTTTTGAAGGCCGACTTTGTAATATTTGTAATATTAATCTAGAGAGCCAACTTTGTAAAGTTATGAGATATATATGTAAGATCTTTTTGGTAAAGATTATGTATGTGTGAATAATAGTTATTTGGAAGGGAAGACATGCAAATGGTAGAGCTATAAAGGAACTATCAAAGCATTTGTGATGCTTGTTTTGTTCATGACTGAGAACCTTTTATAATAGAATTACATTGTAAGAGCAGTAAGCTCAGAGGCCCCTAACACGGTGTTGTGAACCTTTAATAGGGTTGTTATTCCTCTAACAAGGAAATGTACTATGTAATATTCAGCTCCTAATAGGGCTAGGTCTCCTTATAGGGACATTATACTTTAGTACATTCTTGTGGGTATCATCCCCACTGGGGTTTTCCCTTGGACAGGGTTTCCTAGTAAACAAATCATGGTGTTATGAGTATTGTGAAGTTTACTTATGTTCTTTAATTTACTACTAATGTATGATTAATGTTTAAGTTGTTGAAGAATTAATTTAAAGTGCTATTATACTGATTCACCCCCCTCTTAGTATAATCCAATCTTAACAATTGGTATTAAAGCTTTTGGCCCTTGGAGAGAAAGCCTAACAGCTTGAGGGAGATCAGAATGGATTTGGATAGTCTGCAAGAGAATTTTGATGTTGTACTTGAAGACCTTGATAAAGAAAAAGTAGAGAATGGAGAATTGAGATTGAACATGCGAAGAGCTGAGGAAATTATAAAGAAACTCAAAGAACAACTTGAGCTTTCTAGAAGTCAAAGAGAAGATCTCATGGTCCAGATAAAAGAAGATTTAGATGAGGAAAATTCAGATCAGGTGAAGCAACTAAAAGAAGAAATTGAGACTCTGAAACTTGAAAACAAATCTATGGCCAAAGAAGTACAAATGCAGAAGAATGCAATGAAGGAAATTGAAGAAACCTTAAATAATGCATTGAATCAAATGAAGGATGAGGCTGACAACTATAAGAAAAAATACTTGGAATTGGAGAAATATAATCAGATTGTGAAAGGTGAACTTTTTGAAGAAAAGAAACACATTGAGAAACTTCACACCAGGAGTGACTTGATTGATGAACAACTAGACAAACATAGATCTAAAGGTGATATGACTGGTATTGGCTTCAATGAAGTTGAATGTTCAAAGAATTAGGAAGATAAATTAGATGAGAAGATTGATGTTGAGAAACCATTTATTGAAGAACCTAAAGAGTAGATTAGACCTTTCATAGGTAGATGCTTTGGTTGCAATAGATTTGGACACATGAAAAGAGATTGCAAAGGCAATGCCCCTTTTAGAACTTTTTCTGGTTATTGTTTAACAGTAATGGATATGGGCACAAGAAGACTAAATGCAGAAGACCCAATCAATCTGGATATAGAAAAGACAATGGAAGAGAACCTAAAATGAAACCTACATGCTACAAATGTAATAACATTAGGCACATTGTGAAGTACTATAAGTTAAAAGTTAATCAAGAAAGAAGACCTCCTATATGTTACAAATGCAATAATCTAGGACATATAGAAAAGTTTTGTAGGTATAAAGGAGTAGATAACAGAAAAACACCACCTCCTATGAATTCACAGAAGAATGGAAATGATACTGGCAAGAGTGTTGCAGATGTAAAGAATGATTTTGAAAATTGTTTTAAGAAAGAAGAAGACAAAAAAGTGAAAAGATTTGGCAGATCAAGGGAACAAGTGAGACATCAGTTCAGGGAGATTCATTAGATGCTACTAAATCTTCGCCTGAAGGTAGCAAGATAGAATTGACCTAATTGGTTGATCGTGGCCTTGGGGGGGCATTGGATACAGACATCAAAATTTATCCTGCCTTGAAATTTTTTGATTGAGCTCATGTGATCTTATGTGTGAACTAATCCAACATCATGGATCATATACCTAACAGTGCACCATCCACTAATGTGTATATTTTGTTCATGAGATTTAACAGTCGACTGGACAATTTGAAGTGAAAAAGAAAGTTATGACCTAACTTGTATAAAGCACCACTTGATAACCTATCTATTCATCATTTGACAAGGAGTGAGCTAAGGAGATCAGAGAGAAGAAGCATTTAGACTATTCTACATTTGTTGTGTGTGATCGATTGGAGCATAACACTCAGATGCACCTATCATTTTTTATGTTGTTGATCATCCTTGATACAAATTCAAGAAACATCCGTATAATTCTTATGAAGAGGATCCAAAAGGAGCATTTTCACAAACCCCACATGGCGTATTGCATGTAGAAGACATTAGGGCTTACATACATTGTAAGTATGATACATTGGGAGACAATGAAATATTCACTGAAATGGAAGATATGACTAAGAAAGGAACCATGAAGGAAGAATTCAAACACATTAGTCAGTTGAGCATAATCAAGATTATGGATTTATGTGAGTTCGATGAGAATGAATGGTTCAAGATATTGATGAGTAGGGTTCATGATCAGTTCATATGGATTGGTGACCAACCTATGAAGATTTGCAGTGACCTAATTTATGAGATCACTAAGTTAGACAACACTGGAGTTATACCTATTATGGAGAAGCATGTGAATAAATAAGTCAAAACCCTAACACATTCTAAATGGGACATGAGGGAAATGAAAGTAAGTGACATCTTTTAGAAAGATGTGAGATTGATTTCCATGATACTCGGATACAAATTTTATTATAGTAGCAGACCTAACTCTGTATCTGCTGGAGTAATCATGATGGCATGGAGAATGGTAAAGGAAAACCTAAAATTATAACCTACACAAAGTTATGGCTCAGAAATTTCTGGAGAATGTGAAGCTAGTGAAGAAGGATAAAAGTAAAACCTTCAGATTTGGTTTGTTGTTGATGCATATGTTCATCACATTGAGCACAAGTTTCCTGGTTTACATCCTAGGGGTTGGAAGTCTAGAGTACCCAGTGGAATACTGATTTCATAGAGCTACAAGAGATAGAATACTACTTGGGTAGATGGAGAACTATTTGCCATGATAAAAATTCTATAAAAATAGATGAAGACAAGATACAGGTTACATGAGGACATTGTGGAAAAGTACAAGGATACAATTTGTTTCATGGTTGAAACTGATTGTGTATGTTTTGAAGAAATGACACCTAGAAAGAAGTGGTGCTACCCCATGGGTTATGAAGTGAGTTTTGAAATACTCACCATGCAAGTAGAACATGTTCTTGCATCAGAAGTTGACACAATAGAAGAAAGATGGGGAGCCTATGAAGAAAAGTCAGCAAAGGTGAAAGAGGACCAGTCTAGAGGACCAAGGAAAACAAAAAATTGCAAACCTTATTCATGATTGTAGTATACAAGCTAGACTAATAGAAGAGGAATTGAAAGAAGTCAAAAGAAAGATGGAAGAGAGATATCTTGGAGTAGCAATTGTAAGTGCTAATGCCCCTATCATTCCTGAGGAAGTTATGGTAGATAGTCCACCTCCTCCACAAAAAAAAATAGAACAAGCAAATGTTTTCACTCCTAGAGTTACAAGATCAAGCAAGCCTAAAGAGAAAATCATAGCAGGAGAAGAAAAGAAAACATAAAAACTGTGGAAGCCTGACATGAAAATGATGGAAAAGAGAGAAATTGAAGAAGGTAAATTTGTTTCAATTGATAAACACTATGAAAGATATGAGGAATCAGACAAGCTGAATATTGAAAATATTTTGATAGAGCATTTGATTACCTTCAAAAAGAGCCTTCTAGAAATTGAAGGAAGTATACCCATAGATCTATATGCAAAATTGGAGAGCAGAAAACACTTGGCACAGATTGAGGATGATCAGATCAGAAATAAATAAATTGATAACATTATGCCTGTGTTATCAGTACAAGAGAGGGATAGAATATTCAAAGAACTAAAACCTCTGTTAAGAACAAAGATTAGACTATTGAAGATAATGGGAAGGAAGTATGGTGAAGTGCCTGAGGAAACTCAGAAGGCATTAGAGAATATTCTAATGAGCTCTACTTCTAGCAAGACCTCACCTCCTAAAACAACATCACCCACACAATTGGGAATGAGTGAAAGACCTAAGGTGATAGAGACCTCTAAAGAGAAGAACAAAGTATCCTCCACTAGATTTCTATGTTTCTAGTGTGCCAGTGACCCTTGACCCCTCACAAGATGAGAAGGACCCTTTTGTACAAAATTTGGACACCTTTGTTATAGATGAAGCAGAATAGAAAGAGGAAGTTGAACAGAAAGAGGATGATGAATGGAAGATAGAACAACAAAGAGTTGAAAAGAAAGAAGTAAACTCACCATCTATTTCATTGTTGGCAAGTACTGATGTAAATGTGGATAGCATGGATGAAGTTGAATTGGTAAAGCTGGAATTCAACCCATTAAACAAAGCAAAGGAAAGATTTAAACAAAAAGGAGATAAGAAGGCAAAAGTAATCTCAAGAGCTATTGATACTGTGAATAAATTGCTTCTAGTACCTATAGTCTTCCAGCACAAAGATGACATTGAAAACTTGAAGATTACACTTGATGAATTTGATGGGCACTATGAAAATTTTCAGAAGATTGCAGAAGAGAAGGCTGAGAAGACATATTCATAGAAGAAACTAACATAAGTCTACAAGTCCATCTCATGGGACTTCGGCATTGTAAAAAAAATTTAAAAAAATGCAAAGAGCCACATTGGACATGGGATAAAACTGTTTGGCTATTGCGTGAATTCGGTTAGGCACATTCAGAATGTTGAGGACATTATTTCCAAGGAGAGGGAAACTCAAAACATCTTGATGGATGGTTGTGAAACATCCTCACAATCCACAAAAAAACTAGACAAAGAAGTTACAAGTATATTGGCCAAGCTCAGTGTATTGGATAATGAGAAAGGGAGAGTATTAAATAGATTCAATTTTTTGAGGAGCTTTATTACACCAAAATTATCCATACTTGAAGCTCATCTCTCAGATTTGGAGAAGGTTGCAGATACATTGACCAAAGGCTTTTCCACAGAGTTGAAAGAAGCTAAAACTACATCATTTTCAATGAATGGTTTGATTCACATCAGTCAGATTTTGTTCAAGACTTGGAGCACAAAAGTAAAGATTTTGAAAGACTCTTTTCAAGATGTTCTGAAACTAGTAAGAAGAAACTAAGACCTATTGTTTTATATGCACCTTTGTCATTATTTTTAAAGTGGGGGAAGAGAAGAAAAAAAAGATGAAAAAGAGAAGAAGAAAATGAATAAAAAAAGATATATAAAAGAAAGAGAGAGAAACTTTGGACAAGAGATAAGGAGAAAAAGAGACAGTTTTGTTTAGTTGGAACACATAGATATTTTTTTTGTTAAGTGTTGGAATCAATGCCAAAGGGAGAGATTGTTGGAAAGTGATCTATTTTGGTAAATGTGATTCAATTTTTGGTTTTCATTTATGGAAACACATCTCAGTTTAAGATCAATTACTTTGAAGATAAGTTTTTTTATTCAAAAATTGACTAAGTATAGTAGTAGAGATACAAAAGTATTTTGGATGTCAAAGACAAAGATCAATGAATTAGGGAAAGAAACCTTAGAAAAAGAGAGTATGGAGTATGTATGACCTACACCTAAGATCTATTTGGATTTGGTTAAGTTTATGATGAGTTATAAGGATTTGAAGACAGACAGACTGCAGAAGAACAATGATACAAAGCAGTTGGACAACAACGAAGATTGAGGGAGTGTGAATTGGACTACAAGAAATCGAAGTTGTATTTTGGTTGTTGATAACCTATACTTTGACTATGAAAGAGTATTGACTATGCATTTGATATTCACTATACTAAATGTATTGTGTTTTGAAGGCCAAATTTGTAATATTTTTAATATTCATCTAGAGAGCCAACTTTGTAAAGTTATGAGATATATATGTAAGATATTTTTGGTAAAGATTATGTATGTGTTAATAAAATTTATCTAGAAGGGCAGACATGTGAATTGCGGAGCAGAGAATGGTAGAGCTATAAAGGAACTATCAAAGCATTTGTGATGCTTATTTTGTTCATGACTGAGAACCTTTTGTAATAGAATTACATTGTAAGAGTTGTAAGATCAGAGGCCCCTAATAGGGTTTTGTGAACCTTAAATAGGGTTGTTATTCCTCTAACAAGGAAATGTACTATGTAATATTAAGCTCCTAACAGGGCTAGGTTTCCTTATAGGGACATTATACTTTAGTACATGCTTTTGGGTATCATCCCCACTGGGGTTTTCCCTTGGCCAAGGTTTCCTCATAAATAAATCATGGTGTTATGAGTATTGTGAAATTTTCTTATGTTCTTTGCTTTACTGCTAATGTATGATTAATGTTTAAGTTGTTGAAGAATTAATTTAAAGTGCTATATACTGATTTACCCCCCCCCTCTCAGTATAATCCAATCCTAACAGAATCATGGCCAGACACCACAAAGGACAACATTGTGGATAACACTACCATTGACATTACCGGTGATCCAATAGAAGGAATAAATAAAGATGAAGATGTCAATGTAACAAAGGACACAACCGATGAGAAGGACACAATAGTTGATACTGCACAAGTGAACATTCCAGGCAATATGCCAATACTAATATAGGATATTAATATTATGTAAAAAACAAAGAAGTTACCCAGAAAGTATACTCTCGGGGATGTAGGGGAAGAGGAAAAGAAAGACAACACCGATAATCAGAAGGACATTGGAGACACTCACACAGTAACCAAAATTGATAAGGTTACAGAAGGAGATTCAAAATAGGTAGATGTAGACACAACAAACAAGGATGTAGAAACAAAGAAAGATGAAGTGCATAAGAACACTGATGAAGGAGATAAACCTAAAGATGGCAATCCTGAGAATACCGATAATGTTGCTACTAAAAATATGAAGGTTAATGTGGAGATGTCTACAGACACTCGACAAGATGAAACCAATACAAAGAAGCAAAAATAATTACAACAGGTAACTTCATCAAGCACAAGTGACAAAGCCAAGAAATTGGCAATGGTTTTACATTCTAGTGCTACACAAAAGAAGAAGAATAAATCAAAGAAAAATAAGTTGGAAGTCACTTTGGATGAAATTATTGAGATACGAAAATGTGACCCAACTACACTTGATTATGAGCAATTAAAATAATATAGTGAAATATGCCAAAGGAAGGCATTACAGAAGAAGCTAAGGAAACAACACCGAGATTCAATAGTACTAGAAACAACATGGGACATATTGCACCAAATTGTACCCGATGTTGATATTGATTAGAACAAGCCAATTATTGATCAATTGGCCACTCTCACCGAAGCAATAACAACATAGAATATTGATGTAGAGAAGGCAATTCAAGAAAGAGCAGAGCTAAAGTACTAGCAGAACCTTATTGAGAATATCAACCAAGAAGTGATAGTCAACAAGGTAAAGCTTTCAGAATTCAGTACTGAAATAGATCCAATTATAATTGAAGCTATTTCCTTGATTCAACAACTGAGCACATTGGAAAAGTTCACTAAAGAGAATAGTGACAACATAGCAAAGTTAGATACAGATCTAGCTAAAAGTTCTCAAAGCTTAACCATTGTTGGAGATAATGCAATTAAGTTCCATTATGAGAAGATAATAGAAATAAAGAGGTTAAGGCAAGAATTGTGGGAAAAAGAGACACAATTCAGGGAAGAAGTCACTGGGCTCCAAGCTCAACTTCTACCAAACCTTATACTACTTCAACAACACATCATTTTAGCAAGGCATTGATAGCAACCCCTGAGATGTCTGTAGCAGATAGCATCTATGATATGCACTCCAAGATTACACTTGAGCACATGGCTCTAGAGAACTTGAAGTAACAATGGAATAAAATGATGGAGGACATGAACTCTTCACACTCCCACATTTTTGATAAACTATAAGGTATTGGCCTTTTCCCTTAATATCAAAAAGGGGAAAATGATATGAGTACTATACTATACAAATGAGAAAATGATATATATTCAAATAGAAAATGACATGTATATGTATTTACAAAGGGAAAGATATCATATGTACAAATATACTCACATATACATAGGGGGAGTTATGAAATGACTAAGGATTATATATGTTGTATATACTTAACATTTTGTTAGTATTTTGCACATATCCATTTTTGATACTAATGCCAAAGGGGGAGATTGATGAAATTAATTTTCCATTAGTATGTAAACAACACTTTCGGTAAGCATACATTGAAAGACAAGGTTAAGTGCAAACCAAAAATCAAATATATAGAGATCATCGAAAATGACTAATTGCAAAGAGAACCGACGACACAACTTGTGTGTACACCAAATATGCAAAGACAGAAGGAAAAAGAGGAACCTGACATGTAGGATAAAGTGCAGACTGAGAGACAGTTAAAGATAAAAACAAGAAAAAAAAACCGAAAGACAGTCAACTGATTTTAGAGCATAACTAAATGACAGAGACTAAGAGTTAGTTGCAGCCCGCGAAAAGTGGATCTAACTTCCACATCAGATAAAACATTCTTGATCTATTTATAGAATCTTGATTTTTTTTAAAACCATCTCTTTAGGGACAAGAAACATGAATGTAAGTTTTTTAATTAGTCTAACTGATTTAAAACACATAAATTAGGAGATCTAGGAAAAAGTTGTAAACCTAATCTTAGAGTTAACATTGTTTTTTGTGAAACTTAATGAAGTCAATCCATCTTATAAATAGATGATGCAATCATTCATTATACAAGGATGTGAATATAGAGGAGAGGGTGAATTAATTCTATGGTAAAATCTATGGATTAGATTGAATGTTTCAAGAACTAGAATAGCAAAAGGTGAATTTGGTTATCAGAACCAAGAACAAAGGCTACCAAGAATCAGAGATATTATTCAATCTTAGTTAGGTGATAATCTTATCCATGTAAACTTAAATGGATCTGCATCAGAAATAGGAGATTTCATTTACGAGGTCAAATTGTAATTTTCTATCATTCTAACAAGTGGAGAAAAGTGTAAAAAAATTTTCAAGGAAGGTGGATTTAACACTCCAATTATAAAGTTCTTAACTGAGTACAGACTCAACAGTGTTGCTAAATCTCTTAACATAGTAGACCTTAATAGGTCTCCACTGATACTCTTAACCGGGTACATCATCAGAAGTGATAATATCATAAGCCTTAACTGGCCCCTTCCAATCTTTAGATAGTGAAGATTTTGTGGCTGTCATCCCCACCATAGAATTTTACTTCCTAACAAGAGTGTTTCTGCGATATCATATCTTGTGTTATGTGTGAATTACTTTCATGAATTTTTCTATGAATGTTCAAATGTCTGTTAAGTTAATGAATTGATATAACTCACATCAAGATAGTATAGATTAGATTTTTTGGATGTACAATTGATTACACAAAGGTTAATTGATAAAAGGATACAAAAATTTTAGAGGTACTAATTCACCCCTCCCCTCTTAGTACACACTTCCCATTAATTCCAACATGTTTTACATGTTAATTGAGTTAATGATTTGATATAACATATACAAAGATAAGATAGCATATATGGTTGGTAATACAATGTATTGATTACAAAAGGATAAATGTTAATTGATAAAAGTTATAAGGGTACTGATTCACCCATCCCCTCTCAATACACAATTCCATTATTTCCAACAATTGGTATCAGAGAGAGATCTCTTATTTGAAAATTTTAAAGACTTAAGAGAAAATATCATACAATGGAAAGGTACAAGCTAGACAAGAGCATTGAGAATAAGAATTTAGAGATATAGATCTTCTATGAACAATATAAAGAAGCTAGAATCAAGATGAGACAATTACTGGATGAAAGAAAGATTATGGCATCTCACTGTAATGAAATAGACTATCATGAAGAAGAGATACCTGATCTATTTGAGTCATCACAATCTACATCTAGCAAAGCATCAGACACATATGAAGAAAGAATCACAAGTCTGAATGAAATCAATCAACATCTAGTTGGACAATTGAAATCACTGCAAATCAGTCAAGATCAGACACAGATGGTAAGGATGATTGATGTCATGAAAAATTCTAGACAACCTAAGCAAGAGAGAACACTAGCTATTGATGACAGGAGGAAGATCACTGAAAATCTACAAGAGAAAGAGTCATAAATTAAAATTCTTATTGAACATCATCATGAGATCACCAATCAAATTATTCTTATGAGTCAGGAGAAAAACATAATGAACATAGAACTCGTTGAAAGGATAGAATCTATTGGTGAGCTAAGAGAAGAAAATGAAAAATTGAAGCATGAAGTGAGAATTCAGCAATATCATAATGACATGATCAAGAGAGATGAAGAAAGCACTAAAAGGATGGATTATTTTTAGGATGGACAAAGAAGAGTCAACAACAACACCAAACTAGGGTATACCAAGAATGGAGAATCACCATACCAAGATGATCCAAAGAATGTCTACACAAATCCAAGACCAAGAAAGAAGTCATGCAATCACTGTGGAAAACCAGGCTACACATCAAATGTTTGTAGGAGAAAAATAAAAGGTATTCCTAAATCCACACCTTCATTCATAGGAAATTGTTACAAATGTAACAAGAAAGGAAATAAATCATATGAATGTAAATCTGAGGTGAAACAACATAAGAATGAAAACTAAATGGACAAATATTGTCCTACTTGCAAAATGCATGGGCACACATCTCATAAATGCAGGAAGAAGAAAAGGCAAGCATGAAAGCCTAAAGAAAATGAAAATACTTATCAACTGAAAAGAGTTTGTAACTCATATGTTTGGGACTACAATACATGGGAAAACTACACAACATGTAGAATATTTGGACACATAGCTGCAAACTGCATGAGAAAATGGATGAGAAAGTCTAGGAGCTGGACTAACCCTAGAATGACATGTTTACACTTTCATAAAGTTGGTCATCTAAACAAGGACTGTAGAGACCAAGTGATAGAGACCAAGACTTTTCCCAATGGAAATACTATTGAAGACATCAGAAAGATGAGAAACAAAATGTGGAGGAAAGCTACAAACACTGATGAACAAGTAGATGAACTATAATGATGAACTATAATTGATTGAATGTTTGAAGATGTTAAGTTGATGATCACCAAGCTATAGAAAGTTAATGCAAGACATTAAATTAGTTAATGTATTGTATTGACATTGATGTAAACTTGATATAATTTGATTGGTTATATACACAGTGTCAAAGACTTCAAAGAACCAGAGAGATAAAGGTTATGCTATTAGTAATGCATAAAAGTTTAGTATGCACTAAGTGATAACAAACATTGAGAGGCAGTGCACCCTGATAGACAGAGAAACCCGAGAGGAAAGTCACAGTGATACCCGAGCAAGAAACCTGAGCAAGTATTACCGACGAGAAGAATCACAATTTTATTCGACGAATAGACAACCCTGATGGATAGAAAAACCTAAAGGACAGAGATGCTCGAGGACAAATGAAGTCTAGAATGAGCTAATAAGAAGTTAAACACCAAAAAGAACTGAAGTTTAGAAATGACAAAGACTTAGTTGGCAAGAGATAAAGATAGAGTTAACTGATTGATAACATTGTTTTCATCAACAAGTTAAAAGCTAGAGATAAACAAGATTTTTAAAGATGTTTTATTCCAGTTGTCAAGGAGAAATCCACGGGATAAAACTGAAGTAATTCTTTAAAGAAAGAAAGGCGAGAATTGCGGATCACACCAAGAAAAAGAATGTCAAAGACTTAGAAATAGTGAAATCGTGTCTATAAAGGGAAAAGATAATTCATTGTGAATTAGGGGAGTGAATAGAGAAGAGGATGCTGAAGAGAAACTGATGAAGAAAGAAGTCTTCATTCACACTTGATCAATCAAGCTAAAGAACAGAGGTAATATTTATGTGAACACTGAACAATAGAGAAGCACATCACCGAGTAGAAAGAAGTGGAGCAAAGTTATTGAAAGGAAACATTGATTAGAAAGGTATTATGAGCTTATAATAGATATGAACATGTGCAAAGTATAGTTGTTTATATGAACATATCATATATTGTTTCAGTTTAACCATTGAATTAGAGAAGTCTCTTAATTGGGCATGATATAAACAAATCCTTTATATATTGAGATACATCCCAAGAAGTATTAAAAGGTTAATTCATTAAGATAGCATAGTGAAATGCTAGATATCAAGTGATTAACTGTTAGTGTTAAATCCTCTAACAAGGTTGCACTTAAAAGTGCGTTTGTAACCCTTAATAGGGTTGGCTCTGCACCGAGCTCACTTCAGAAGAGTGAAAATTTTGGGTTAAAAATTCATTTTTCAAATGTGTTTATGACTCATTGTTTTCATGTTTTTCTTTACACATTACTAAAACACAATTGATCGGTATACACTAAGTTATTTACTGTATTTCGGTAAATGATAGACTTTTATTCAGTAAATCTTAAGAATAAGGTTTAACAGTGAACTTTGAGAAGTAGTTATTTGATGAGATAATTGTGGTAATAAGTTTTTGGTTTAATTTATTGGAATATTTTTTAGGCCATTGATTAACCCCCCCCCCCCCTCTCACTTATTCTAACAATTTTTATTAGAGATTATGTGATTAGAAGGAAGGTTTCAAGACCTAAGATAAAGATCAAAAGATGAGAAAACAAGATGTGCCCAAGTTGAACAAGGACAACTTTGCATCATGGCAAAGTAGGATAAGACTCCACCTATCAGGTATTGGAAATGATGTTACTCAATACTTGGATATTGAATATGTATTTCCTATAGGTCCTCACACACTTGAGCAGTTAAGAAAAAAATATGAGCATAATTCTATGATGATAGAACTTGCTTCCTCACTCTCCAATGTTGAATTTGAATATGTCAAAACCTGCACCTCTGCAAAGAAAATGTGGGACAAATTGAAGCTGGTACATGGAGGTGATGCAAATGTACTAAGAGCTAAGGTAGAGAGCCTGAGAGGTAAATTTGATGACCTAAGGATGAAAGAAGGAGAAAATATCACTTAGTACAGCTGCAAAATAAAAGAGGTAGTCAATGCTATTTGAGGAGTTGGAGGTGTACTTGAAGAAGAAACAGTGGTAAGTAAAATCTTAAGAACCTTACTACCTATATATTCTATTAGAGTATCTTCTATACAAGAAATGAGAATATTAGAAAAAAAAAATTTCACTCTAGATAGTTTGGTTGGTAGACTGATTTCATTTGAGATGAATAACTTTGATAACAGTGTCTTACCATCTATCGATTCTGCATTTAAATCTTCTTTGAAAATAAGTAAGTCGAGTCATAAACACACTATGATAAATGATAGTGAAAGTGATAGTGATGAAAAAGAACTAATGGCTAGAAGATTTCAGAGAGGCAAAGGTAGATACAAAGATAAATTACCACTTGTATTTTTTTAACTATAAAGACATTGGACACTTTTCTGCTAGGTGTCCTAACAAAAGAAAAGATGATAGAAGTAATGATAGATCATATGAAAAGAAGTTTGATAAAGGTGATAACAGAGATTACTGAAGAAACCAAAAATATAATAGAAGAGATACCCAAGACTACAAGGACAAAGGGAAGAAAGCTTGTTACCTGGCTGAGAATAGAGATGGAGATACTGACACCAAATATGATAAAGATATTGAGATGGTATTTGTGGTCATGAAGGATGATTCAGATGAAGAGGAAAGGTATGTTGAGACTGCACTCATATCTAAGGTTAGGAAGAATGATGTTTGGATTATAGATAGTGGCTGCACTCACCACATGAATGGTGATAAACAAAAGTTTGAAACTTTTGAGTATTATAATGATGGATTAGTAAGAACGGGTAATGACACACCATGTACAGTTAAAGGTAAAGGAACCATAATGTTGAATAACTTGATCAAATGTGAAAATGCATACTGGGTAAAAGGACTTAACTATAATCTATTGAGTATTTTAGAACTGAATAACACAAGTCAATGAGTAGCATTTGAAAAAAAGGCAAAGTTCTTTAATGAATTAGGTAGGTTGATCAGAACTGGTGAACAAAAAAAGGTAACTTATTCTATCTTGATGATATTAACACTTGTTTAATGGATAGAAACGAAGACATATGGTTGTGAGATAAAAGATTATGTCATGTGAATTTTGACAACATGATTAAGATTAGCAATAAAAGGAAAGTAAGAGGCTTACCGAGCATGTCAAATCCTGACCATATCATGTGTAAAATTGTCAAAAAGGTAAAATGACAAAGTCTAGTTTCAAGAGAAAAACCCATACATCTAATGCTATTCTAGAATTAGTCCATACCAATCTATGTGGACCCATGAGAACAAAGAGTTACTATGGTGATAGATATTTCATTCTCTTTATTGATGATTATTCTAGAATGATGACAGTTATGTTCCTAAAAGAAAAATCAGAAGCATTCAAGATGTTTAAATGGTATAAAGCTATGGTTGAAAAACAAAGTGGTAAGAAACTAAAATTCTTAAGATCAGATAGAGGTGGAGAATTTTTTTTTGATAAACTCACTAAATTTTGTAATGAGAATGGAATTAAAAGATAGGTTTCTATACCAAGAACACCAAAAAAATGGGATTGCTGAAAGGAGAAATAGATCCATTGTTGATTGTGCAAGGACACTGATGATAGAGAAAAGCATCACTCAAACATTCTGGAGGTAAGATGTCAGCACTTCTGTCTACACATTGAACAAATTAAAATTGAAGAAAGACACCAAGAAGACACCCTATGAGCTATGGTATGGATACACACCCAATGTAAGTTACTTCAAAATCTTTGGAAGTCAATGTTATATTTTGAAAGATAATAGAAATGGAAATATTGACTCCAAAATTGAAGAAGGAATCTTTCAAGGGTATTCCATCAAGAGCAAGGCTTATAAATGTCTTAACAAGTCCTCTAACAAGATCATTAAAAGTGAAAATGTTAGAATAGATGAATATGCAGAGAAAAATGATGAGGAAAGCATAAAAGAACCAGAAGACTACAACAAGTTTTTTTACACTGAACAACCTGACACTCTGCCCCAGCAATAGTGTATCTCTCCTGAGAAACAGAACATTGCACCCAAGCATCAAGGTGCAAATACCAAAAATTAGAAAATTTCTCTAAATGATATTCCGAGTGATGGAGATCAGAATGAAGGTCAAGATGATGATCAAAATTATGAACAAAGAATTGAACCAATGATTTCCAAGTATATCAAAAGACATCATCCACATAACCAAATTATAGGAGACAAGAAGGCTGGAATAAGAACAAGAAGTAAGTCACTAAACACTAGATGTTTAATTTGTGATTTTGAACCTAAATCTGTTAATACTGCATTTGAAAATGAAGAATGGGATAGTGCTATGAATGAAGAAATAGAACAAATTGAGAAGAATAGAACATGGACATTAGTACCTAGACTAGATGACAAGAATGTCATTGGTACCAAATGGATATTCAAAAACAAGCTAAATGAGAATAGAGAAGTCACAAGGAACAAAGAAAGGTTAGTATGAAAGGGGTATGCACAAGAAGAAGGTATTGACTATGGAGAAACCTTTGCACCCATTGCTAGACTAGAAGGAATAAGAATTTTACTTTCTTATGTTGCATTCAAAGGAATCAAGGTATACCAAATGGATGTCAAATTTGCATTCCTAAATGGAATACTAGAAGAAGAGGTATACATTGAACAACCAGAAGGTTTTGTTGATCCTAACAAGAGAAACATGGTTTATAGACTACACAAATCCTTGTATGGATTGAAACAAGCATCAAGAGCCTCGTATGAAAGACTTCACTCCTATCTAATAAGCATTGGATTTGTAAGAACAAGTGAAAATATCAATTTGTATTTAAAAGAAGATACTGATGATAATATTCTAATTGCTGAAATATTTGTTGATGATATCATTTTTGGGGGTAATGATATGTTATGTAAATATTTTTGCTAATGAAATGAGCAAAGATTTTGAGATGTCAATGTTTGGGGAGATCAAATTTTTTCTTGGTCTACAGATTCTTCAACAAGATGTAGGCATATATATCACTCAATCCAAATACATCAAGAAAGTGTTGAAGATATTCAAGATGGAAGATTAGAAGCCAGTTGGAACACCTATGGAAATTGGATGTAAGCTGACAAAGGAAGATAAGTCAAATGACATAAATCAGACTCTATATAGATCAATGATTGACAAACTAATGTATGCTAGTCATACTAGACCAGATATAGCATGCGCACTTAGAATAGTTTCAAGATTCTCTCCTAATCCCAAAGAATCACACATGACTGTTGTCAAGAGAATTCTGAGATATCTAAAGAACACTAAGGACTATGGCTTATGGTATAAAAGAGAAGGCAAATTTGAGCTTCAAATCTATATAGATGTTGATTGGGCTGGAAACTTAAATGATAGAAAGAGCACAAATGGATGAGCATTCTTCATGGGTGACAAACTCATCACATGGATCGGTAAGAAGCAAGGATGCATCTCACAATCTACTGCAGAAGAAGAATATGTGGTTGCTGTTGCAAACTACTATAACATTTCCTAGATCAAATAGTTACTAGAAGGTATGAATATGAAAATTCTTGAACCAGCGATTATCTATTGTGATAATACCAATGCAATTAACATTTATAAGAATCTAGTCATGCATGATAATACTAAGCATTGCAATCAAGTATCATTATTTAAGAGAACAAGTGTAAGAGAATGAGGTGATACTAGAATATGTTCCATCCAAGGAACAATTAGCTAACATATTCACAAACTCATTTCCTAAAGATAAATTTGAGTACCTAAGAAAGAGACTAGGGGTTCAACCCTTGTCTATTGGTCAGTAAGCTGACTAGGAGGCTGGATCAGCCTACACATAATCATAAGATCATTCATGTTGATGCAAACAAGGAGATGGAACACAAAGATACATTAGTACATAGAAAGGTACATATCTACATAGAACACCAGAGTCTTTGTATTGCTGATGGATAGGGAAATTCAAGGAGTATATTATAAAAAAAGAGGAAGGATATACTTTGGAATTTTTATCAAAGGGAGAGAGTATCCTAAGAAGATCCAAAGGAGAGAGATTATATATACATATGAAATATCCTTCATGATTATCCAAAGGGAGAGAAGTATCTTTAGGGAGAGATGAATTAAGGGAGAGAAGATATATATTGATGTCAAAGGAAAAAGAGATGATCAAGGAGAGGAACAATCAAAGGGAGAGAAAACATCTAAGAAGAGTTTCTACAATATAGTGAGAGACAAAATTAGAAGACTGCTACATCTATCCAATGAAGGGAATGAAGATTGAAGAAAGTCCTCTACAAGAAACAAATCTAAGCTATATGAGCTTACCAAGAGCTAGACATTTTTATTTGTTATAGAACAATAAGATTGGTAGATTGATGAACTACAACTGATATATTTTATATTGTATTAGTATTAATGTAGTGTGTTGTCATCAATTCCAAAGGGAGAGAATGATGAACTATAACTGATTGAATGTTTGAATATGTTAAGTTGATGATCACCAAGGTGCAAAACGTTAATGCAAGACATTAAATTAGTTAATGTATTGTATTGTCATTGATGTCAACTTGATATAATCTGATTGGTTATATACATAGTGTCAAAAACTTTAAATAACTAGATAGATAAAGGTTATGCTATTAGTAATGCATAAAAGTTTATTATGCACTAAGTGACAACTAACATCAATGGACAATGCACCCTGATGGATAGAGAAACCCGAGAGGAAAGTCACAGTGATACCCATGAAAGAAACCTAAGCAAGCATTACCGACGAGAAGAATCACAGTGTTACTGGTGCAGGGCACCTCTCTATTCAATATTTTAATGTTGTTTAATGGTTTTCTAGGAGTTTGTGTGTGTGTTAGAATAAGATCCAAAAGGTTGGAAGTATGCTAGTCTAACTTCATGTTTGTAAGGGCCTTAGTGCTCAATAGGTCATTTTGGCCTCAATTTGTGAAAAGTTGCCATTTTAGGGAAATATAGGTTGGAGGTATGCTTTATGTCCCTACATATCCTATTTAGGGTCTTAGAAGTCAACATCAACCATCGAGTTGACAAGGAAAGTCAAAATGCATCAAAATGTAAAAAGTTGCTAGCAACTTTGAAAGTTACTCGAGCAACTTTTGCAAGAAATGAAAAAATGTAGTTAGAACTGAATGTAACTACCCATGCTCAGTATATGAGAATGGAATCAAAGTTTTTAAAAAGGTTAATGAGATTTTGGATTGAGACATTTACTTCTGACACCTCTGTACGGATGTTTATACCTTCATTTGCATAATCTACACTGTATCTTTGCTTTTGTATGGTCTTGTATGGATTGGCATAGGTGATTGAGCTCCATGATAGTGTAGTGTTTATTTTCAGCTTTCATATGCAATAGGTAGTTTTTTTTTAATTTTAGTAGGTTTAAAGTTACAAGTTTTTTAAGGCCACTAGTCTGACAGAGACAAAATAGTTTTGCCTAGATAGAAATGGCTCTAACCTAGTTTTCCTGTAGTGGAATTGACTGAAAACATGGGGAAGGTAGGGTTAGGGTCAATAGGTAGGGTTTTTTTTTTCTTTTTTTTGTTGTCTCAATGGATTTCAAAGGCTAACAATAAAGCCCTATGGCTGACTGGTGAAACTAGGTGAGCCAGGACAGGGAGAAGACAAACTTTGTGTGAGCACCCAAGACCTTTTAGGGAAGACTTAGTGGAATTTCTAGATGCACTAGTTAGTCTCCTAAAAGGATTCAATGGTGGTTGGAGGTGAATCAGAGATTAGGGACAATATTTACAATTGTTCATGATCACTAGTCTAGAGGCCTAATTAATAGGCTATAATCTAGGGCCTGCAATAAAGTAGGGTTTTGGGTGCCATCAGAGGTCAGGGCTTTGGATTCTGATAGGGTTGAATGATGTCTTGAAGATTTTCAAGTTTTTTTGTGGTGTCATTTGGGGATTTTGGAAGCAATAGGCCAAAATCAGTGAAAATAGACCTATAAGGAGTTGAGCAATTAGCCCTCCTAGTGAAATACCAACCAATTGGATTGGTAAGGGGTTTTGATGTATTGGGATGAGTGTATAATGACCTATAATGGTGAAAGAAGGGTGTCAAGTGTCTTGGTGAATGTGTGTGAAGATCCTAGGTAGATGATTGACATTCTAGTGGAGCTCTAGTGGAGTAAACTAGGCTTTTGTTCAACTAGTTGGACTAGTTAAGCCTAGTAATCTTGGTGTCTTCTAATATCCAACTATACCTTAGAGGAGAAGTTGGTAGGGAGGGTCTTGGAGATCCTAAAAGAAGGAATAACCAACAAAGAACAACCATTGGATGGTTGGGTTAGTCATTTTGAGCAACTTGGAGTGAAAACAAGCCTAGAGAGTCAAGCCTTCTGCATCACAGTGGTATCAGAGCTAGAATAGCTTGAAGATTGTGTATGTCTGAAGGGGAGGAGAGTCAAGAGGTTGAAAGAATTCCTCCTAAGGTAATGAGTAGGAATGCCATAGTAGAGTTGGTTCAAGGCCTCTTGGAGAAGGCTAATGTGTCTAAGATAAAGAGCAAGAAGAAGATCACAGAATGGGGAGATGAAAGTGATGGAGATGAGAGTCAGACAGAAGATTCATCAAACAAAGGGAAGGAACCTGAGATAGACAAAGAACAAAAGGTATTCTTAGATACCTTCAAATCTTTAAACAAGGACAACATGGAACACATACCATACTATAGTGGAATTTTGAATGGAGAGGATTTGTTGGATTGGCTAGAGGCCATAGATAATCAATTTGATTACAAGGAGGTAGCAGAGGAGAAGAGAGTTAGCTATGATAAGGCTAGACATAAGGGATCTGCATTGGTGTGGTGGAACTTGATGCAGGATGAAAGAGTGAATAGCGGAAAGAAAAAGATTATTTCTTGGGAGAGAATGAAAATCAAGTTGAGGGCACAATTCTTGCCTATTGATTATGAAATCCAAATATATCAAAAGCTACTGAGGAGTTCCATAAACTAAGCCTAAGGGCAAGAGACAAGAAGATGAAATGGAGAAATTGGAAAGGTATCTCAATGGGCTAAGGTAAGGGATACAAGATGACATAAGCATGATGGCTCCAGATAGTATGCATAAATGTTTTCAATTGGCCTTAAGAGTAGAGGACAAGGATAGAAGAAGGAATGACTTCCATCAAAGAGGAAGAGGTGTTAGCAATAAGAGAGGGTTCCAAAGAGGAAGAAGTAACTTTGGTAGGGGACAGAACCCAAATAGACAAGAAGATAATCAGTCCATGGATAGTAGTGGAGGAAACCAGTATAGAGGATCTTTCCAAAGGGGAGGATATAGAGGTAGAGGACCTCCAAGAGGTAGGTTCCAACCCCATTAAGGGAGATCTAATTCACTTTTCACTAGTAGGTGTTATAATTGCAACCAAGTGGGTCACACAATGGGTAGTTATCCAAAGAAGGCTTCCTCATCTTCAATGGGGGATAGAAGGAATTAGTTAGTTCAAGAAGATGACACTCAAAGTGTTACTTCTCCCATTTCCAAGGAAGGGACAATACTATATGGAGAGAACTTGATGTTAAGGAGAACCTTATTGAAAGTACCTAGAACCATAGAGCCACCCCAAATAAAGAACTTATTCAAGACAACTTGTAGGTCTCATGGGAAGATTTGCAAGGTTATAGTGGACACTAGATCCACTGAGAATATAGTGTCCACTGAGATGGTGGAGAAATTGAAGTTGAGAAGGATACCTCATACCACACCTTACAAGGTTTTATGGTTGAACAAGGGTCAACAAATAGTGGTAGATGAGAAAACTGTGGTTGAGTTTGAGATTGGGGAATATAAGGACAAGGTCCTATGTGACATACTTCCTATGGATGCATGTCATCTACTCCTAGGATATCCATGGCAGTATGATGTCAAAGCAATACATGATGGAGAGAATAACAATTATGTCATCACCAAGCTAGGGAAGAAATTCTAAATGGACCCATTTCAAGAATCCAATGAAGAGAAGAATGTGGGGACAAGTGTGATGTTATTGAGTGGGAAAGATTTTCTAAAGGCCATGAAGAAGGAGAAAGGAGTATGTTGTGCAGTGGTGATCAAACCAAAGGAGGACACTAAGGATAAAATATGTTTGCCACCAGAGATACAAGCTTTGTTAGAGAAGTATCATGACATAGTAGATAATGGTTTTCCAAGTGCCTTACCACCTATGAGGGATGTGAGTCATCAGATTGACCTCATTCCTGGAGAAAATTTGCCAAACAAAGTATCATATAAGATGACACCAAGCCAAAATGCAGAGATATCAAAACATATCCAAGATTTATTGGATAAGGGGTTGATAAGGAAGAGTTTGAGCCCATGTGTTGTGCCAACAATACTTGTGTGTGTGATTTTTTACCCTTTTAAAAAAGACACAACACTTCAATAGATCATTGCATTAGTGAAAAAGGGGTTAGATGAGTATATAAATCCACTAAAATAGACCTATTGCTTTCTAGCTAGGAAGAGTATGAAAAACAACATAATAACCCTCATATTATGCCTCTTTCAGTGACATATACATCTTAGCATGAAATATTTGAGTTAAAATGAGAAAAATATCTAAATAACATGCATTCTAGCTCTAAAAAGAATGAAACTAACAATGCATAAATATGAAATATGAAATGTGATATAAATCTAGGTTAATTCTAACAACATAACAATGGAATTTTAATCTAAGATGAAGGCTTATTTGTGCTCAAAAACCCCTTCTATTTATAGAAGAATGAGGAGAGAGAGGGGGGACAAGGTACATTAATGAGTTGAAAAACTCATTAATGGTGTGTAAGAGCAATAAATGCCTTGGACATTCAATAGGCAAGGGGGAGACATGAGCTTAAGTAATCTACATTAATGAGGCATTAATGAGAGCCTTAAGAAAAGCATGGGAAGGGTGTAAGAGAGTGGCTTGAGAAAGTGGACTTGAGGAAAGGAATCTTGAGATTCCTTGACTTTCTCAAGTGGGTGGAGTCTTTAATCACTCCCTAATGGAATGTGACAACATTAGGAGGTGGGTTAGGATGAATTTAGGATTAGAATTAGATTAGCAAGGGAGGAATAGGTTGGGATGGGTTAGAACCCAGGGTAGAAGTGGTTGAGATAGGTTAGGTTGGGGTTTAGGGGAATATAAATGAAATGAATTATTTGACATAATTCATTTAAATATATAGGATTTAATTATTTAAGCATTTTATTGCTTTTCAATAATTAAGGAGACTATAGCCATTTTAATTAAATTAATTAGGCTAGGGGAATGGGTTCATTTGCAAGTGAGAAATTGATTTAGGGTTTATTTAATTCTTAGAAAATTAATCATTTTAGCCATGTATTTAATTGATTTTGATTTTGGCTAAAAGTCAATAATTTAGTGATTTGATCACTTTTAGGAGATTAAATTGATTTGAAAAGAATTATGCCAAGCAGTAACAGGGTCGCTTGAACATAATTGGGGGTATGATCATACTTAGGAAAAATAGGGTCTATAGTTGAAGAAGACCAAATCGAGGTGGTTACATTTGCCCCTCTTTGAATTGATTTGTGAGCAGTGCATTGATTCAAAGAAAGTTTTTGATTTTGACTTCAGAAAGATTGAGAATTCCATTTTTGGTTGTTGAACAAAATGTTGATGAGATCAGTCTCATACTTGATTGTACTAAATTGATAGAGTTGAATTTGAACTTGGTTGTCATAAAAAGGTCAATAAAATATCTTAAAGATACCAATTTTGAACTTGTTTGTCATCCAAAAATTGATAATACTGATTCTGAACTTGGTTGTCATCTGAAAGTCAGTATGAAGCTGCCAGGAGCTTAGTAAGAATCTTTTAAAATGAGAAAATACAAGATATCCAGCTTATGAGAACCAAAGCTTTCTATCCAATAGTTCTGACTTAGTCAAGGAAACTATCATGTCCCTAGTTTGTTTGATAATGAAGTCATTTTAATGTTGTTTCAAGAAAAACAATAATTGATGATAGTGTGATCATGCCCCCTCGGGAACAAAATCGAAGGAAAATAATAAAATCCCTTTGTTGAAATGACGTATCACTTTCAGGAAGTAGTTAGGGAAAGAAAGAATGGATTAGAAGAAGTGAAGAAATGGGGGTGTGTTAAGAGTAAACACACGAGTACCAAGTTAATCACATTTTGAAAAGGTGAGTTCAATTTTGTTCCTAATAGATCAGAGATTTTGGGAAGCATGGGTATGTAAATATCTTGGATTTCAGATGAATTAAAAATAGAAAGGAATTTGAGCTCAAATCCTTATGTTGTTGCCTTCTTAAAAAAAACAATGAATCATGCAATCTCTAAATGCATCTATATGAAGACTCTTAGGACTGTCGCTAATTTGTAGATATTGGAATATTTTATCATCATTGGGTGCTTTTGGAATGGATACCACCTAATAGTATAACAATCACTAATACCCAATGATATTATGAAAGTATGAATACTATGTTTTATTGAAATGTTAGAAATAGACTTAGGCATCAAGGCATAGAAGCCAGGATAACAAAATAGTCACCTTCCTTTTAATATATCAGAAAGTTTCTAAGGAAAGATATTGAACCTGTAATGACCTTGAAAATTCATATCCTTGGGTACATTATGCTTTGTATACCTTAGTGAGAATCTAAATCAGAAAATAGACAAGGAAATTGTTTCAACCTCGTCGTATTTTACACATAACAAAGATTGATATATATGCGGCTATCCACTTATAGTGGTAGCTCTTACCATAAACATCCAAGTTAGGTGAAATTTATAGGATCATTTGGAACAATCACCATACGCAAAAAATGAAGAAAATGTTATGCCCCCTGTCCTTACGACTCTTTGTCTTTGCGCAAACATCATGGAGTAACTCAGAAGACATAACAACCATCAATTGTGAATCAATCAAATGAAATTCATAACTTCTTAGATGCCCCCAGTGAAAACATCATGGGTTTATAAAAGAGTCATAATCAATCCAAGACCAAACTGTGTTTAATTAATTCCATTAATTCATTTTTCAAGCACAATAGAGATTCAACAATCAAAAAGTAGGAATTCAAGCAAATAGGTGTTCCATATCTATGTAGAAGTTTATTCATGTTTGCAATCCAATATAGGTCATAGGAATATCATTCATGTTAGTGCAATGTTTGTGTCCTCCTTGTTTTGTGAACATGATAGTGGTAGTGAAAGTATCAGAAAGCATCAGATTACGAGACAAACCATCTATGACGACCTAGCATATGCAACCTATTAGACTAGTAAAGATGCCCCTAGTGCAGGATGACTTGATCCTAAGACAAAAATGTAGACAAATCCCAAGGGAGGATAAGATAGTCATTTTAGGAAATGAAGTCAGTGTTTTAGCAAAGGTGTAAATGTGAAGGCTTAGTATTAATGATGCTTTGATAGATGGAGTGCAGAACACAAGTGATGCCTGATTGCCAGGTTTTCACCACTTGGAAAGATCTTTTCTATATTTTTGCTACCAAGATGCCTGTTTTACCAGGTTGTCATCAAGGCACTTTTCTCTTTATCAATTTTTTTGCTATTTTTTCTTTTCTGAATGTTTTTGTAGTACCAAGGCACCTATTTACCAGGTTTTCACCAAGGATACTTTTCTTCAGGACTTTTTCCATTATTTTTGGATTTCTTGAGGATCAATTCTTTGTATGTTTTTGGTATTTTCTGAGAACTATTTTGCTGTATAGGCTCTGCTAGACAAACAATAAGCATATAACCACTTTAGATGTAGAGTATTGATAGGATCTAGAAGAACCTCCCCCTCAAGTGTATCTAGTTGATAAGCTCTAGTCCAAAAAGTAGTAGTGATAACATAAGGTCCCAACCAATTAGGTTCAAACTTTCCTTTCTGTTCTTTGTTAGGATGATTTTTAGAATTCTCTTTTAAGACAAGATCTCCCACTTCAAATTTGCATGGTTTGACCCTCTTTTTGTAGCCTTTGGACATATGTGCTTGGTACACCTTCAAATGGTCAAATGCCTATTGTTTGTTCTCATCTAGTAGGTCTAAAGAATTCACCCTATCTACATGGTATTGCTCATTAGTTGCAAGACCTTGTAAAGATATCTGCAAAGTTGGGATTTCAACCTCAAAAGGTAGTACTACTTTAGTGCCATAAACTTGAGCAAATGGTGTGGCTCCAATTGGTGTTCTGATGCTTTTTCTATAGGCTCATAGTGATAGATTTAGTTGTAGATGCCAGTCTCTGCCAGACTTACTCATAGTTTTGTGTAGGATTTTTAGAATATTTTTATTGGATGCCTTAGCCTATCCATTACCTTGAGGATAATAGATTGAGGATCAATGTTGAGTGATGTGGAATTGTTCACAAAGGTCATCAATGTCTTGATTTTTAAATTGGCCCCAATTGTCTGTCACAATTGAAGAGTGTATCCCATATCTATAAATAATGTAGTTCAAAATGAACATAGCCACCTATTTTCTAGTGGCTTTGATTAGTGGCATGACCTTGACCCACTTTGTAAAATACTCAGTGGTCAGAGTGATGAACTTGTGTCCATTTGAATAATTGGGATATATTTGTCCAACCAAGTCAAAGGCCCATTGCTGAAATGGCCAATGTGTAATGAAAAGTATAAGTTCTCTGGCAGGAGCATGGATGATATTTCCATGTTTTTGGCATTTAAGACATGTTTTTGAGAATTGAATAGCATATTTTTCCATGGTAGGCCAGTAATATCCAACTCTGAGCAGTTTCTTAGCTAATGAAAATTTGTTCAAGTGTGATCCACATACACCTTTGTGGACTTCTTTTAGTGTGAGTCAAACTCTTCAAGCTCTGAACATCTAAGAAGTGTATCGTCAAGACCTCATCAATATAATTTATTAGTTATGAGGACATAACACGATGCTATTTTAATCAGGGCTCTTTTCTCATTGTGGGATACATTATTAGGAATGGTTTGGTGAATGAGATAGGCAATGATATTGGCTTACCGAGATTGGTCTAGGGTATTTAAAGCATAGATTACTTGGTATTCAGGGGTATCAAAGGCTAGAGAAGATAATTCTTCCACCAAGAATTCATAGAGGAATTGATGTTCCTCCAATTTTAACATGGATGTCAATGTAGCCATGGCATCTACAGCCTTATTTTCTTTTCTGGGTACTTGTTGGAATGTGATGAGGACAAAATATTTCTTTAAATCATCAACCAGTTGCTTGTAGGGTGTCAACTTTTCATCTTTCATCTGATAATCGCCATTGATTTGATTGATAATGAGTTGAGAGTCACCATATACATGCAACTCTACAATTTTCCATTCCATGGCAAGCTTGAGTCCATTTACCAAAGCTTCATATTTAGAAATGTTGTTCATGCATGGAAACATCAGTTTGTAGGACTTCAGTATCTTGTAACCTTGAGGAGTTATGAAAAACACCCCTACTCCAGAGCCTTGCTATGTGAAAGAACCATCAACATACATCTTCCATGGATTCTCAATTAGATGCATGATTGTCTCATCAGGGAATTCGATCTACAAAGGTTTAGTATCTTGAAGCGGTGAATCAGCTAGCTGGTCAACAAGGAATTGTCCTTTAATAGCTCTCCTATCCACATACTCAATGTCAAAATCACTTAGAATGAGGACCCATTTTGCAAGATGTCCTGTTAATGCTATTTTTCTCAAAAGGTAATTTAGAGGATCTATCTTAGCAATGAGCCTTACTATATGAGAGTGCATGTAGTGTCTCCATTTTTGTGATGTGAAGACAACTGCTAAGCATGATTTTTCAATAATGTTGTAATTGAGCTCATAGGAGACTAGCATTCTACTGATGTAGTAGATAGCTCTTTCTTTCTTTGTTTCATCCTCTTTCACTAACAATACTCCTAATGATGTAGCTGTAGCTAAGATATACAACAGTAATGGCTTTCCATGAATAGGAACCATAAGAATAGGAGTAGCTATGTACCCTTTTAGTTCTCTGAAGTTGGCTTCATACTGCTCATCACACTTAAAGGTGACCCCTTTATGTAGTAATTTGGTAAAGGGTTATGCTCTTTCAGCAAGTTGTGACATGAACCTCCTAATTGATTGGATTCTCCCTTGTAACATCCTCATTTGACTGATCTTGCATGGAGGATTCATCTCTAGAATAGCTTTCACCTTTGTGGGATCTACCTCAATTCCCTTTGTTGAGACTATAAACCCTAAGAGTTGTCCTGATTGGATGCCAAAGGCACACTTCTTTGGATTGAGCCTGAGTTGGAATTGCTCCATTTGAGCCAAGATCTTTCTTAAGTCAGCAAAGTGAGTGCCCCATTCCTTAGATTTGGCTAAGGTGTCATCCATGTAATCTTCCATGTTTTTATGCATCATATCATGGAATATAGTATTTATTGCTCTTTGATATATTGCACCAGCATTCTTTAACCGAAATGGCATGACGTTCCAGCAAAAGGTGCCCCATGTACATGTAAATGCATTTTCTCTTGATCCTTAGGGGCAATTTTGATTTGATTATAGCTCAAGAATCCATCCATTAATGAATACATATGGTATCTTGTTGTGAGGTCTATGATCATGTCAATGTTAGGTAGTGGGAAGTCATCCTTTGGACATGCCTTGTTTAAGTCTCTAAAGTTTGTACATATCCTGATAGATTTATCAAATTTAGACTCTGGACCTACATTGGAGATCCATCCTCCATAGGTAATGACTCAAAAAAACCTAGCTTTCAACAATTTCTCGAGCTCCACTTTGACTAGTAATGAAACATGAGGATGCATCTTTCTAAGTTTTTGTTTCATGGTCTTGATCCCAGGAGCTATAGATAAGTGGTGCATGATTAGATTAGGATCTAGTCTAGGCATATCTATATAAGACCATGCAAAGTTGATCTTCTTTTCTCTCAGGAACTCTATAAACTATGTCTTCTCTTCTTCTGACAAAGATTGTGCAAGGTGTACTATTTGAGGATCTTCAATGGTGCCCAAATTTGCTGGCTATGTTGGTTCAATCAGAATTGAAGACCTTTCCTAAAAGTGTTCGGGGAGGATATCAAGAATCTCATCCTTTGGTTCCTCTAAGAGGTTTTCACTATTGGATACATCTTTTATTTTACTATTTTAGGATCTGATACTGCCACAATGTGGTTTTCACCATCATTCCCCTTTTTTCTTTTTATTTTTTCAGTGTTTGACTGAGAAACCTGATACCCTCTTGTGACATGTTCTTGCTCCTTGCATTGGTGGAAGAAGGGTAAGGTTCATAAGAATTGAGATAGCAAGCTAGGGTGTAGTCATTGGGAAAGTCAAGGATAGGCGTAGGATCTGTATGAGCCTAATCAATTAGATCTGGGTGTATCAAAGACAAGGAATCAAACTCTAGGAAGGACAACATCATGTTAGCATCAAGACCATTAACCAACATGACATGTTCCATTAAGTTACTTTCTTCAATTTTTAGATCAGTAAAAGTTAGATCATCATAAAAAGGGTCATTGTTAGTCATATGTAGATCAAACTCTAGTGACTCATCTGTAAAACTATCATCTTCATCTCTTCATAAAAGGAGGCTTCTTTCTTGTCTCCTTAGAACTTCTTCCAGACTTAGAAAAGCACTTGTCTCTCCATCCCTGACAGGGAGAAGGAATTCTTCTTCTACCTCAGGATTATCAATATTGTTAGGAGTAGTGTTAGATTGTTCATGAGGAGCTGAGGGAGCCACAAACATGTGAATTGTATCTATTTCAATATCTTTTGTAGTGATGGATAGCTCATCCCATTCATAATCATGAGAATCAATGAACTCATCATCAGACCAGTTTAAGTATTCAACAATGGTTATTTGGTGTACTCGGTTAGCTAAATGTGGATCAAAGTGTGGTAGATCAAGGATATCTGAAAATGTGACCAATTTCCCCCAGTTAGGATGTAAATCCTATCATCAGGGTGTGCTTTCTGTAGCTATTTCTATTAAGGGTATCTTTGAATCATCTATTGCTAAGTCTCCTACCTCCTGAATGGGAGGTTGTGCTAACAAAGGGGTGCAAAGATATTTTGGTACCTCAAAGCTTGGTACATAGCATTCTCCTTGATATTTGGGATTCTCTGAGCCAACATGTAATAACCTTTAATAGGACCACTGCTCTAGTTCATCTATTTCATCACTCCCTTTTGTCTGAGGCTAGGTTCTCTTTTAAAGTAGGTTTGTCAAATTTAGCATTAAAACCCAATCTTGTTTTGTCTCTGGTATTCTGTAATTCCATGGGTATAGGCTCAATAAGTCCTCTTCCTATTTCTGGATGCCTTTACCATGCCATTTGCTTTGTGTATTTCTAGCTCCTTGGATGCAGTAGGTGTGAATGTCAAGAAAGGTTTTCCATAGGATCTTTGTGACACTGGAAGTTTTGTTAGTGACAGAGTCAGGTCCAACTTGTACTCTCCCATACCTATTTCTTCAAGTTTTAAGGTTTTTCCAAAACTCTTCATAACCATGTCTTTGGTAGTTTCAGGAGAAATCACATCCATAGCCTCTTTGTTATGTAGGATCATACTACCTACTTTGATATTATTACAAGTATAGTTAGCATCTGCAGGAATTGTCACTTCAACCCCATTATGTGGGAACTTTATACACTAGTGGTAAGTGGATGGCACAACTTGCATTTCATGAATCCATGGTCTCCCCAATAGGATATTGTAGGCTAGAGGTAGATCCAGAACTTGACATACGACATTCCTCTCAATTGGTCTAACTCTGATAGGCAAAACAATAAGTCCTTTAGAGGATATTTCTTCCTCATCATATGCTTTGATAGTTATTTTTCTTCTAGAGTAAATGGTCTATTCTAAAAGACCCAATTTTTTGATCAAATTAAGTGTATAGATATTCAATCCTATGCCTCCATCTATCAATACACATCTAACACAAGATTTATGAATGAGGACTCTGATATGGAGGGGTTGATTATGTGGATGTGTCATGAATTAATATCCTCCGTAGAAAAGGAGAGGTAATGTGGTGCTTAGATGTGATTCACCATCACTTGGAATTTTTCTATATTAATTTCCTTTGGCACATTAGTAGAAAGAGCTTGTTCTAGGATTTCCCTATGTACTGTAGATATTTTGAGCAATTTGAAAATGGAAATTTTGGTAGAGGTTCGTTGCAATTGGTCTACCAAGTCATACTTTGCTCCAGGAATAGTAACCACATTTTTTTCTATTGGTTTAGGAATAGTAATGATAGGAACCTTGGACATTGATGTTGGTTTTGAGGAAGAATTGGGTCCCTTGATTGTGACCTGGGCTTGGCTCCGTGTTACAACATTTGAGTGGAATGAAACACCTTTGATTGTGACCACATTTGTTGATTCATTCTTAATGTCTAGCATATTGATCACATTGCCATTATTGGAATAGGTGTAGTTTACTTCATTATCTTTCCCTTTAGATGTTTCTCCTTTGTCATAATTAAGAAATGGTTTATTGAATGTTGTATGATCTTCATTGGTAGTGTGTTCGTCCACTTTGATCTTACCTCCTTCAATGAGGTCTTGAATGACATGTTTAAGCTTAAATCAATTATTAGTCTTGCACCCTTTGTTCTTCTAAAAGAAACAGTAGGAGTTATCATCCCACCATCTGGGTTTGACCATTGGTTCCCACAGTTTGGAATTTGGGATTGTAAGAACTTTGTTATCCAATAGTGTTTTTAGAACAATTTCAAGAGGTTCTCCTAAAGGAGTGAATTTTATTTAAGGTTTTGAATTCCATGTACAACCCTTGCTATTATCATTGTTTTCTTTGGGTAGTGGGGTTGTTACATTGGCATCTTTTCTTGCTTGCATACTGTTGGTTAGATTGAACACCTCAGGTTTAGGGCCAACATTGGATGCGTCTACTATGCCATCATTGACAATATTTTTGTTCAGTTTCCACCATTTAGGCTTGGATTTTTTAGGTTTGTTTTCAATTTCAAGAGTGATCTCCCCCTTTTTGACCATAACTTGTTTGATGCAAAAGACATTTTTAATCATCCTGTCGAAGCTAGGGGAATCTTGCATTTGTAATGCGTAGTTCAATTCTGGTACCAAGTTATTGACAAAGATTCCATCTTCTCAGATTCGGGAATAGCTCTTAAGTATCATGCAAAGATTTTCCTCCATCTTTGTAGGAAGTGTGTAAATGATTCACTGGTATTTTGTTTAGTATTACATAGGTCCATCATAGTCACATCATGTTGGATGTTATAGGAGTAGTGTTGGATAAATCATTGAATTATCTCTTCAAAAATTTTGACCTTAGGGTTTAGTTTTGAGAACCACTCCATGGCGTTGCCTCCTAAACTTCCAGGAAATAGTGACATGAGGTAAGTGGGTTCATGCATGTACTCTATGCTAAGTGCACAAAATTCTCAAACATGGTCATGTGGATCAGTCTCTCTTGTATACTTGTCGTATTTTGGTCATGCCACGTTGGGAGGGAATGGAACCATAGTGATACTCTTGTCAAAAGGGAATTGACAAATGGTGTCCAAAGAGTATTTTGTTTTGGGTTTCTCTTTCTCCTATTTGAGGTTTGCGAGCTCTATTTGCATTAAAGTGAGTTGCTTGGTGAGAATGGATATAGGAATTGGTACCTTCTTTTCTTTGAGTTTCTCCACATCATAACCTGGGGGTAATTTTATGCCCGTGGATGCTAGATGGAGGAAGTATTTTTCTTTATCCCCACCAATTATCTTTTCCATCATCTTTTGGAATTTCTTTCTTTGCTTGATTTTATTGTACTCCTCTTTAGTGATGTCCTCTTCACTTCCTAACTCAAACAAATGATGGTCAAACTTGGGTTCTTCTTCTTCATCGGTATCTTTGGGTTTTTGGTGTTTTCCATTGTTATAGTCCTCAAAAGCCTCACTCCATCTGCGAGTGTCACTATCCATCCCTGGAGAGTCTAGATCGAGTAGGGAACTATGAGATGTTTCTCCCTAAAAGTGAAATGATTTAGGAGGCACTTTTGATCCTTTAGAGGTGTACTTGTTGTGTCTTGTGTTAACCATGAAGTTGTGTCTCAACTTTCGTCAATGTTTCTCAAGAGTATCAGGTAGTATCTTGAATCGTTCAAGTGAGTGTGTCTAGGTCGAAGTATCATTTGAGTTTTGGTGGAAGTAAATGATTCCAATTTCAGAGGGTTAGAATTCCCTGATAGTGAGTTGGGAATTAAGTTGTAAGAAGCGGATATACCACATGTATTGAGATAGATTGCAAGAAACTGACAGGACATGCAAGGTGGACGTTTGATAAAAGTGTGTTGATATAATGATAGGGATACCAGAAAAGACAATAGGGATAGACTAAAGAGTCAAAAGGGTATCCAAATTAACTGAGACTTTCTAAGAAAATATCTTGCAAATGCCCACTATCCTAGATGCGAACTCCCAGATGTGATCCTAGAAATACTGGATGCGAGCTACTGATGACCCTAGATGTGAGCTTATGTACTAGATGTGACAATGTGATGACCAAATGCGAGCTAGGATACTAGATGTGATCCTAAATACTAGATATGATACAAGAGATATGGGATGCAATTTTTTGATGTCTCTGTTAGTGTTGATCAGTTCTGAAAAATTCATCTTGGAAGTGCGTAAAGTTTGTCTGATTACAATTTGATTTTCTAGACCCATCGGTGAGTGAAAAACACATTTGTATGAAGGTTTGAATATTGTTTCTTGTTTGAAGGAGTTTATATTTTTAGTGATTTTTTAGACACATCAAGAAAATATTGCATTGTTAAAGGAACATACACACTTTTTTCCCTACTTTCTAGGCAGAGGATGAAAATCCTTGCTCCTTGACTTAGGTACACACTCAAATGCTAATCAGAATACATCTATGACCAACCACACAATGGCTCCAGTCATGATGTTGTATTAGCTGACTCCAAATGCAAGTGAGGGCATGATATGATGAGTGTCTTAGGGCAATTAATTTTTTCCTTGCACAAGGATTATCACCCTTTCAGGGATGAATCAAGAATTTTTTTAGTTCAAGTGTTGTCTATTATTGGGCAATCCATTTGAAACCGTCCCCCATAGAATTACATAAGGAAAAATTGAGGCATATAGCCCTATGAGTACCTGAATATATGTAGTCTCACAAGAAAGATTCAAGTGGCTCCACTCTACATATACCCAAGTATGTTCAAAGAATGATGTCAGAGTTCTATGAACAAAACCCATTCCATCTTCTGAGGCTTTGGCCTACGAGGAAGGAATTATTTATAGTGAGTTGGAAGGGTTGGCGTAAAACCTGTCCTCACTTGGGTCATTCCTGGGAGATGTTTTTCCTCAACCGGAAGGCCCTCTACTATTAAATATGCATATAAAGGATTGGCGAGTGTAGGAGGTCTAGATTTCTGATTCTTCTGAAGAAGAAGAGCATACTCTCCTAATCCAAACCGTTTTATCCCAAAACAAAATCAAGAAAATAGTTCATTCCCTCAAGAAATGTTGTACTTTATTTAAGATGTTCCTATTTAATAAAAATAGGATGCTTGAAAATAGATTTGCCTTATTCATTTAACCGCAATATTTAATGAGTAGCTTGTTCAATTGATGATTCCCAAAATTAGACAATGTATTTGTTCAATTAGCCCACAATATTAAGTGCTTTGTTTTTGTTTAATTACTGATCCAAAATAAATTATATGATGTGATTGGCTTGATTCAGTTAACTCCAAATTCCTCTCAACTCCTAAACTGATGTATGAGTTTCTAATTTTCCTCAAGAGGAAAAGAGCATAGTCCTCTAGTCAGTTTAGTAGAAGATTAGAAAATGTTTCTTAGTGTTTAAAGCATGTAAATAGAGGTCAAGATGGGGGTTGGAAAACCTAAAAAACCATGTTAGTATCCTTCGTTCAACTCCTAAGAAAATCCTTTGATGGAAACATGCAAACACTCATTAAGCTGTTTAAAAGACCAAAGAAGTCAAACACGCAAATGTTAGTGGTAAGGCAATGAAGCTCATTAGAATTTTCACCAAATGCAATCCAGAAATACAACAAATGACACAGAAACCAGATGCTACTTTCCTTACTAGATGTGACTAAATGTTCCCTAGATGCGATCCTAAACTGAAAGTGATCTGGGAAATCCTGGATGCGAGCCTCATCTTCTACGGTGCGAGGGTGATTCCTAGATGCGAGCCTAAATGACCAGAAATGATTCTAGACCTAAAAATTGGGAAGGTAAATAGGTGAAAAATGATGCCAAAATAAGGCCAAATCTATAATTGGGCCCCATGGTGGGTGCCAGAAATGTGTGTGTGATTTTTCAACCTATTTAAGAAATACACAACACTTCAATAGATCATTGCATTAGCAAAAAAAGGGTTTGATGAGCATATAAATCCACTAAAATTGTTCTATTGCTTTCTAACTAGGAAGGGTATGAAAAACAACATAATAGCCCTCAGATTATGCCTCTTTTAGTGACATATACATCCTAGCATGAAAGATTTGAGTTAAAATGAGAAAATATCTAAATAACATGCATTCTATCTCTAAAATGCATGAAACTAACAATGCATAAATATGAAATATGAAATGTGATATAAATCTAAGTTTATTCTAATAGCATAACAATGCAATTTTAATCTAAGATGAAGGCTTATTTGTGCTAAAGAACCCCTTCTATTTATAGAAGAATGAGGAGAGAGAGGGGGGACAAGGTGCATTAATGAGTTAAAAAACTCATTAATGGTGTGTAAGAGCAATAAATGCCTTGAGCATTCAATAGGCAAGGGGGAGACATGGGATTAAGGAATCTACATTAATGAGGCATTAATGAGAGCCTTAAAGAAGCATGGGAAGGGTGTAAGAGAGTGGCTTGAGAAAGTGGACTTGAGGAAATGAATCTTGAGATTCCTTGACTTTCTCAAGTGGGTGGAGTCCTTAATCACTCCCTAATGAAATGTGAAAACATTAGGAGGTGGGTTAGGATGAATTTAAGATTAGAATTAGATTAGCATGGGGGGAATAGGTTGGGATGGGTTAGAACCCAGGGTAGAAGTGGTTGAGATAGGTTAGGTTGGGGTTTAGGGGAATATAAATGAAATGAATTATTTGACATAATTCA
>MU227336.1:381783-409601 GCA_018584345.1 Thuja plicata | reverse complement strand
TTTAATTCCTAGAAAATTAATCATTTTAGCCATGTATTTAATTGATTTTGATTTTGGCTAAAAGTCAATAATTTAGTGATTTGATCACTTTTAGGAGATTAAATTGATTTCAAAAGAATTATGCCAACCAGTAACAGGGTCACTTGAACATAATTGTGGGTATGATCACACTTAGGGAAAATAGAGTCTATAGTCAAAGCAGACCAAATCTAGGTGGTTACAGTACTTGCAGTGCTAAGCCAAGAGGAGCACCCTATGGCATTTTTCTTTGAGAAATTGAATGAGGCCAAAAAAAAGTACTCCACCTATGAATTGGAGTTATATGCCATGGTACAAGCCTTGAAGAAGTGGAGACACTACCTATTTCCTAGAAAGTTTGTGGTCTATATTGATAACCATGCCCTAAGTTTCCTAAATGGACAAGAAAAAATAAATCAAACACATATGAAGTGGGTAAAATCATTGTAGGCCTACACATTTGTTATTAAGAATAAGAAGGGGGTTATAAACAAGGTTGTAGATGCTCTTAGTAGAAGAGTACTCAAAATCCAAGAGATAAAACTACAAAGTGTAGGATTGGATGATTTGAAAGACATCTACAAGGAAGACAAAGATTTCAAAGAAGCTTATGAAGCTTGTGTAAAGTTTTAGCAGGGGTTCAAGGTGGATTTCAGTGAGTTTGTGTTGTAGGAAGGCCTATTGTTCAAAGATCATCTTATGTGTATACCTTAGTGTTCAATGAGGGAAAAAATTGTGAAGGATAAACACCAAGGAAGCTTGGGAGGCCAAGCGGATAAAAATTTGAAGCAAGTGCATAGGCATTACTATTGGCCTAAGATGTAGTTAGATGTGAGGAGATTTGTAGAACAATGTCAGATTTGTTAGAGGGAAAAAGGACAAAGCAGAAATAGTGGGTTGTATCAACCATTATCTATACCCCAAAGGCTTTGGGAGTGCCTTAGTATGGATTTTGTTGTGGGGTTACCAAAGACACCTAGGGGACATGACAATGTGTTTGTGGTGGTGGACTATTTCAGAAAGATGGCACACTTCATTCCATGCAAGCAGACCAATGATGCCTCTCAAATTGCAGGGATATAGTAAGAATCTGTGGTTTGCCTTTGAATATTGTCAGTGACAGGGATACAAAGTTTGTGGGTCACTTCTGGAGAACTCTTTGGAAGATGATTGGTACTAATTTTTCTTTCTCCTCAGCTTACCATCCACAATCATATGGGTCAACAGAAGTAGTGAATAGTTCACTTGGGAATTTACTAAGGTGTTTGACTAAACAACATGGAAAATTTTGGGATCATATCATAGGGAAGACATAATTTGCATACAATGACTCCATTAATAGGAGTACAGGTAAGAGCCCCTTTGAGATAGTTCATGGGGTCAATCCTAGAGGGATTTGGGAGTTGAGGGATCTCATTTTGAGGGACAAGAGGAGTGCACAAGGAAAGTCATTTGCAGAGAAAATGAAGGAGCTGCATGATCAAGTCAATAAAACTTTACAAAAACAAGTGGAGAAGTACAAAACCAAAGTTGTTAAGACCAGGAGGGACTTGCAATTCAAGGTTGGGGATCTATTACTTTCCTACCTTAGGAAGGAGAGGCTACCTAAAGGCCAACCAACTAAGCTACTCATGAAGAAGATTGGACCACTGAATATTTTGCATACATATGGAAAGAATGACTATGAAGTAGAATTGCCCTGTGATTTGGTAATTTCACCTATTTTCAATGTTTGTGACTTATATCCTTATAGGGGATCACCTCTAGACATAGGTCAGTCTACCCTTGCATATTGGGTGAAAGATTTGCCTACCCCAAAGTCATTGTAATTGGAAAGTGTCTTGGACTCTAAGGTGATAAATAAGACAAGGAAGGGTAACTACAAGGAGTACATAATAAAGTGGTAGGGACTACCTAAAGTTGAGGCCACTTGGATGATAGAGATGGATATTCTAAAACATGGGGTCACCATTGAAGACCTCCTAACTCAAGGGACTTGAGTTATTTTTTCCAGGGGAGTATGGTGTAGGGCACCTTCCTATTCAATATTTTGATGTTATTTAATGCTTTTTTAGGAGTTTGTGTGTGTTAGAATAAGTTCCAAAAGGTTGTAAGCATGCTAGTCTAACTTCGTGTTTGTAAGGGCCTTAGTGCTCATTAGATCATTTTGGCCTCAATTTGTGAAAAGTTGCCATATTAGGGAAATATGGGTTGGAGGTATGTTTTAGGACCCTACATATCCTATTTAGGGTCTTAGAAGTCAACATCAACCATCGAGTTGACAAGCAAATTCAAAATGCATAAAAATGCAAAAAGTAGCTAGCAACTTTTGCAAGAAATGAAAAAATGTAGTTAGAACTGAATGTAACTACCCATGCTCGGTATATGAGCATGGAATAATTTTTTTTTAAAAGGTTAATGAGATTTTGTATTTAGACATTTACTTCTGACACCTTTGTATGAATGTCTGTACCTTCATTTTCATAATCTGCAATGTATCTTTGCTTTTGTATGGTCCTGTACAGATTGGCATAGGTGCTCGGGATCCATGATAGTGTAGTGTTTATTTTCAGATTTCATATGCAATAGGTACTTTATTTTTAAGTTTAGTAGGTTTAAAGTTACAAGTTTTTGAAGGCCATTGGTCTAATAGAGACAAAACAATGCTACCTAGATAGAAATGGCTCTAACCTAGTTTTCCTGTGGTGGAATTGATTGAAACCATGGGGAAGGTAGGGTTAGCGTATGTAGATATGGTTTTTGTTCTTTTTTTTTTTGTCTCCATGGATTTAACAGGCCAACAATGAATCCCTATGGCTGACTGGTGAAACCAGGTGAGCCAAAACTAGGAGAAGACAAACTTTGTGTGAGCACCCAAGACCTTTTAGGGAAGACTTAGTGGCATCTCTAAATGCACTAGTTAGTCTCCTAAAAGGATTAAATGGTAGTTGGAGGAGAATCAGAGATTGGAGACAAGATTTGCAATTGTTCATGATCACTGGTCCAGAGGCCTAATTAATAGGCTATAATCTAGGGCCTGCAAGAAAGTAGGGTTTTGGATTCTGATAGGGTTGAATGATGTCTTGAATATTTTCAAGTTTTTTTGTGGGGTCATTTGGGGATTTTGGAAGCAATAGGCCAAAATCAATGAAAATAGACCTACAAGGAGTTGAGCAATTAGCCCTCCTAGTAAAATAACAACCAATTGGATTGGTAAGGGGTTTTGATGTATTGGGATGAGTGAAAAATGACCTATAATGGTGCAAGAAGGGTGTTAAGAGTCTTTCTGAATGTGTGTGAAGATCCTAGGTAGAGGATTGACATTCTAGTGGGGTTCTAGTGGAGTAAACTAGGCTTTTGTTCAACTAGTTTTCCTAGTTAAGCCTAGTAATCTTGGTGACTTCTAATATCCAACTATACCTTGGAGGAGAAGTTGGTAGGGAGGGTCTTGGAGATCCTATAAGAAGGAAGAACCAACAAAGAACAACCATTGGATGGTTGGGTTAGTCATTTGAGAAACTTGGAGTGAAACTAAGCCTAGAGTGTCAAGCTCTCTACATCAGTTATCCGACAGACAAACAACCCCAATGGATAGACAAACCCGACAAACAGAGATTCCCGAGGAAAACTAAAGTCTAGAATGAGCTAAAAATAAGTTAAACACCGAAAAGAATTGAATTTCACAAATGAAAAAAGACTTAGCTGACAAGAGCTAAAGATAGAGTTAACAGGTTGATAGCATTATTTACATCGATAAGTTAAAAGCCAGAGATAAGAAAGAGTTTTAAAACTATTTTATTCCAGTTGTCAAGGAGAAATCTAGAGGATAAAACTGAAGTAATTCTTTAAAGAAAGAAAGGCAAAAATTGCAGATCATGGGAAGACCAAGAAATTCAAGGACTTAGAAATGGTGAAATCATGTCTATAAAGGGACAAGATAATTCATTATGAATTAAGGGAGAGAATAGAGAAGAGGATGTTGAAGAGAAAATGATGAAGAAAGAAGTCTTCATCTAGACCTGATCAATCAAGCTAAAGAATAGAGCTAATATTTCTCTGGACACCAAGAAATAGAGAAGCACAACATCACCGATCAGAAAGAATTGGAGAAAAGGTATTGAAAGGAAACATTGATCAGAAAAGTATTATGAGCTTACAATAGAACTAAATATCTACAAAGTATAGTTTTTTATGTGAACAGATCATATACTATTTCAGTTTAACCATTGAATCAGAGAATTATCTTAACTGAGTAAGATCTAAACAAATCCTTTATATATTGAGATACATCCCAAGGAGTATCAAAAGGTTAATTCATGAAGATAGCATAGGGAAATGCGAGATATCAAGTGATTAACTTTTAGTGTTAAATCCTCTAACAAGGTCACACTTAATAGTGTGTTTGTAACCTTTAACAGGGTTGGCTCTTCACCGAGCTCACTTCAGAAGAGTGACAATTTTGGGTTACCGATCCCAAGTGGTTTTTTCCCTTAATAGGGTTTCCACGTGAAAAATCCATGTGTCAAATGTGTTTATGACTCATTTCTTTCATGTTTTACTTTACACATTACTAAAGCAAGATTGTTCAGTATACCCTAATTTATTTACTGTATTTTGGTAAATGATAGACTGTTATTCGATAAAGCTTAAGAATAAGGTTTAACAGTGAACTCTGAGTAGTAGTTATTTGATGAGATTATTTCAGGGCATACATCTTGTAGGACTGAAGATAACTAGAGGCTTATAATTGTGGTAATAAGTTTTTGGGTTAATTTATTGGAATATTTTTGAGGCCACTGATTCAACCCCCCTCCCCCCCTCTCAGTTATTCTAACACAAGTAAGTATGGAACTACACTATACTAAGTTATACTTTGCATCAATTCCATTATACATAGATAAAATTCCAAAATAGCATGATTAAATATGCACTATGGTATTACTTGTTATGATTCTGTGAATTCAATATCATCGGTTAATGCATACCAAAAAGCATCAGTTATCATACAAAAGCTAACTGCTCAAAGCATACCAAGAATCATTAGTGTACATGTGAAAACCAAGTTAATTAATGTAACCTGAGACTTGTTGATAATCAAGTAAAAAGCATTGTTGTCTTCACAAGATACTGAGATCTATTGATAAACATATGAAAAGTTGAATGAGTTGACACTTTCCCCAAACATCGCATTTTCACCGAAAGCAAAGTTGGCATGTAACCCAAGCAACTCCATCCTTGACACCTGACAAGTGGGTAGAGAATTAATTACGGCACTTAGGGAACTATCTATAAATAGGGTGATGAAAGAGCTCATTATTCACAAGAAATTTTGAGCGAAGAAGCAGAGAAGAGCATAGAAAAAATAGAGTGACTAGATTGTAGAGCACTCCAAGCATATTCATGACATACAGATTCTGAACAAACAACAGCTATTAGAAGGTTGAAGTAAGTAACAAAGATCACAGAGCTCACTATTTTGTTTTAAAAAAAAGCCCTAAATTAATGTAAACAATGGAAACCACTTCCCATTCAACCAAGATCAAGAATGCCAAGGACAAGTAGGTTAATCTAATCAAGAACTCCACTTGTGAAGAACCAAAGTATAAAATTTGTCCAGAGGTTTCTTCGCAACCTGACAATGCTGGAGCATTCTCTAGAATTCCACCTAGGGTTTTACTTATTGAAGATGTTTGTTCCTACATTCATTGCAAGATCTCCGAGATAGGATATCTTGGAGTTGATCAAGCTTACAAGAAGCTTTTCACAAGTGAAAGCATTAAGGAGGAACACAAACACATCAAGGTCAAAGGGCTGACTTGTGCCCTAATGTTTTTGAGAGAGTTCAAAACTGAGTGGATTTGGGTAGTGTTGAGCAGAGTGTATGACCAAAAGATGTGGCTAGATGAGCCAAAACTGATCACGAGAGATGTGATACATGTTATTACCAATTATCCTATAACCAATAAGGCCAAGGCTCTCAAACACCCTTCTCATCCCAAGATAGAGAAGATGACAAGAGTAGTATGGGATAATAGAGGATTAAAGGTTAACACTATCACCGATCCAGATCTCAAGTTTGGTGCATGTATCCTAGGTTACAAGATATACCAATCCAGTAGGCTAAAAATCATAGCATGTGGATCATTTGACACTTCTTATAAGATTGTTAAGAAAGGTCTACAATTAGATTTATCTGAGCTTCTACTGAAGTAGTTAGATGAAAACATGGGGATAATCAAGTACACAAAGTCCAATTCATGTACAACCAGATCACTCTTAATGTGTACATTTTTCTACTTTCAAAACCTCTTTCCATCCATAGGAAATGTCAACTGGGATACCACCTGACCAGTGAATTCATCAAGGCACTAGGTGACAACTTTGTATTAGTAATGGATGAATACTTCACTGGATTTAAGGAAAGAATGCTGAAAAGAATATGGATACTAGAACAACTGGTATAAAAGTATAAGACTAACATTTTTGTTATGGTGGAAAATAATTACACATATATCAAACCAGTCATACTGAGAATAGAATGGTTAGCACCACTTGACTATGAAGTCAACATAGATCAAGCCACCAATGCCATTGAAGCATTGATAAATGAACTAGTGGACAAGTCACAACCTAATTTTGGAACCTATGAGGAAGCCAAGGAAGGAATAAAAAAGGCTTAGTTGTGAAGAAGATTGACAGAAAGAAAGAGAAAATGGTCAAGACATTGAAGAAAAATTTGTTGGTAAATGATGAGGAGACTGAACAAAAGGATGAAACCAAGGGAAATTCACCCATTGATGAAGAAGAAGAATTGAGTGACTCATAATCTATAGAGTTCGATGCACCACCAGCAGCAACAGAAAAGAAACCAAGGTCTATAGGTGCAACAAGGGCTAGAAGTCAGACACTAAAAGTTGCAACTACATCACCAGTGAAGAAAGAACAACTGAGGACTTACAAGAGAAAGCCTCAAACTAGAAAATAGGCACAAACAAAAAGAAGAAGACTCATCAGAACTGAGGAAGACATAGAGGAAACTGAACAGGAAAAACAACCTATTAAGAACAAGTTCCCTACAATAATTAATGAGGTATGTGCAGCTACCATCAAGTCAGGTTCAATAACTGACCCTAAGATTAGGAAATGGCTAACATTAGATCCCAAGGATTAAAACAAGATAGAGGAAGTCATCAAATTAATGATCTATATATTCAAGTATGTACCAATACAGTTTGATGGTAAAATGCCTAAAGAACTTTTAGACAAAATTTCAGCAAGATGGACATATGCACTAAAGGAAGAGAAACAAATAAGGGAAAGAGCCCTATTTTTAGTTATGCCACCTGAATCTAAGATGTAAGAGAGTGAATAAATGATGAAGGAACACTCCAAAAGGTTCTCACCAAAGTTAAGAGCCTACAAAGTGCTACAAGAACATCTAATTGAGCTTGATAGAAAAAGTGAGGATGAATGGTGAAAAATAATCAAGGTACCTAAAAAGGACACAATCCCCAAGCCACAATTAGCTCTTGCTGATAAGCCTCACAATGAAGAAGATCAGGATAAATCAAGCCCAGAACACATTTTTATAAATGATGGTGAGGATGTAAATGAAGAAGCATTGAATACAACAACTAAGAAGGATATGGACATTGCATATGAAAAATGGCTCGATAATACTATCATTGATATTACCAGAAAAGATCCTGCAAATGAGGTAAAAAAAGATGAAGATGTCACTATTTTCCCAGACCAAACTGACAAACAGGGCACAACTACAGATGCTGCAGAGGTGAATATACCAAGACAAATGCCACTATTGATACAGGCTATCAATATTTTCTCACAAAAGGTGAAGTCACCCAAGCTAGATACAAGCATACCTGAAGATAAGGGTAATGATGAACCAAAAGATAAAACTGATGAAGAGAATGTACTAGATGGAGAACCAAAATGAATAGATGAAGAGCACAAAGATAAAAGTGAAGAAGAGAAGAAAGATGTTGCTACTCCTAAGGATACCAAAGGAGATACTGCAGATAAACTGAAGGTTGATGTGGAGATGTCCACCCCCAACTGACAGGCAAATACTAAGCAATAGGAAAAAGACACAACACCACCAAAGCCTTCATCAAGTACATCTGACCAAGAAAAGGATCTTTCTATGGTTCTACATTCAGGTACATCCCATACAATATCCAAGAAGAACAAGAACAAGAACAAGAAAAAAACTACAAGTTACACTTGATGAAATAATAGAGATACCAAAATGTGATCCAACTACATTGGATTATGAATCTCTAATTGAGTATGGAGAAATGTGTCAGCGAAAATCTATGCAAGAAAAGATTAGGAAGAAGCACAAGGAATCACAAGTGCTACAAATGACAAGGGACATATTAACAGAGATTGTTCTTGACATAGATATTGATCACAATGCCCCAATCCTTTATCAACTTACCATTCTTACCGATGCCATCCAATCACAGAATGTGGATGTAGAAAAGGCAATTGAAGAATGAGAAGAACAGAAGTACCAATATAAATTAATAGAGAAAATTAGCTAAGAAGTGGCAGAGAAGAAGGTGAAGCTATCTGAAAAAGTAAGTGAGCTAGAACCTATCATTTCAGAAGCAATAGCCTTAGTTCAAAAGTTAAGCACATTAGATAAATTCACCAAGGAAAATAGTGAAAATATTGCACAAATAGATGTAGATCATAATTCTAGTGCTCAAAGTATCTCAACAACAGACAATGCAATACAGTTGCATTATGAAAAGGTAATGGAAGCTAAGAAGTTGAGACTTCAAATCCAAGAGGTAGAATCAAATTTTAGGGATGAGGTAACCGAGCTACAGGCTCTACTCTTACCAAATCTGACACTACTATAGAAACATAGCACAATGACCAGGCAATTGATAGCTACCCTAAAGATGTCTATCACCCACAACAAATATTATATGCACGCAAGGATCACATTGGAGCACATGGCTCTAGAAAACCTTAAAGATAAATATGAGAAGATGATGGAGAACATGAACAACTCTCACTCCCACATTTTTGACAAGTTGTAACTAATTACACCTTTTCCCTTACTATCAAAAAAGGGGGAAATGGATATGATACAAAGGGGGAAAATGATATAAGGTGAAAAGGAAGAATAATATAAAGGGAAGTGTATATACATATACTTATACTATACCAGAATATACATAGGGGGACTCATAAATGACAAAGTGAACACATGGTGTACACTACTAAACATTTTAGTATTTGCACATATCAACTTTTGATACTAATGTCAAAGGGGGAGATTGAAGACATTTTTGCCATTAGTATGAAAGGAAAAATAGTTTAAAACCATCAGTAACACCAACACTAAAAGTTAGGTTTAGTGCAACCCAAAAGACAAGTTCAAGCAAACCCAACGACACAGTGCAACTCGAAAATGTTACAAGGGAACCCGATAGAGTAACCTGAAAGAGAAAACCTGACAGAGGAACCCAATAAGCAGAGTATAGTGCAACCCAATAGAATAGATGATAGAGGAACTCGACAGACCAAAGAGTAACCCGAGCACTAGTCTACCAAGAGACAGTTAGAATCCTGAGAAATGTGGATCTGACTTCCACGTCAGATAAAATACTTGTGTTTTATATTTATCTTTTCTATTAGCTTTAAATCTATTTCTTGAGGGACAAGCAATGTAATTGTAATTGTTTTAATCAGTCCAACTGATTAAAAACATGCAAACTAGGAGATCAAGGTCAAGTTGTAAACCTTCGATCATAGATTTATCATTGTAATACGTGAAACTTGTATAGGTCAAATTCATTGTATAAATAGATATTTAATCTATCAGAACACATGTGTGTGATGATGATTGTAGGCAAGGAGCACATCTATGGATCAAACTAAGAGTTTTGTGTAGAAGAACAACCAAGGATGAATTCAATTATCAAGAACAAGAACCAAGGCTACCGAGCAGAATAGAGGTACCGATCAATCACAATAGGTGATAAATATACTTGTAATATTTATTGGATATGTAATCATAAATTATAGATTGCATATACTTAGGTCAGTGAATATTTTTGACTACATTCTAACAACTGTAGAAAATAGAATAAATCCTTGAGCAAGGTGGATTTAATAATCCTTTGTAAATCTCTTAATCGAGTGCACACTAAATAGTGTTGCTAAAGCTCTTAACAGAGAAAACCTCAACCAGTATCTACATAATACTCCTAAAAGGGTAGATCATTAGAAGTGATCAAAATTGTAAGCCTTAACTGGCCCCTTCCATTCTTTAGATAGTGAATCTTTGTGGGTTTCATCTCCATCACATTTTTACCTTCTAACAGGGGTTTTCTGGATTACCAAATCTTGTTTCATGTGTCTATATATTTCATGAATGTTTCTATGAATGTCTTATATTTAAATTTAGTTAATGATTTGATATAACATACACAAAGATAAGATAGAATATATGGTTGGTAATACAATGTATTGATTACAAAGGATAAAGGTTAATTGATAAAAGTTTTGAGGGTACTGATTTTCGCCTCCCCTCTCAGTAGACCATTCCATTATTTCCAACAATGATTCCATATTTTTTGTTGTGGATAGATTTTCTAAGATCTCACATTTCATACCATGTAGAAAAACATCAGATGAAATACATATAGAAGATCTTTTCTTTCAAGAGATTGTCAGATTGCATGGATTACCAAAGAGTATCATCTCTTACCGAGACAGTAAGTTTTTTAGCTATTTTGGAAAACACTTTGGAAGAAGTTGGAAATTGAGTTGAAATATAGTTCTACATTTCATCCATAGACTAGTGGAGAAATAGAGGTTGTAAACCAAAGTTTGGGTAACTTGTTGAGATGCATGAGCAGAGTTTGCATATAATAGTTTAGTAAATAGAAGCATTGGAAAAACACCTTTTGAGATTTTTAATGGTACACAACCGAGAGGTATATCAAACTTGAGATATATTGTTGGTGAAGAGAAGAGAAGTGAGGAAGGAGATAAATTTGTTGATTTCATGAAGACACTGCATGAGGATGTAAAACATAAGTTGGAGCAGAGTAATCATAAATACAAGGATAGTGCAGATAGATCAAGAAGACATAAAAATTTTGAATTTGGTGATGCAGCTATGGTTCAATTGAAGAAAGGAAGATTTCTAGTTGGAACATATGGTAAATTGAAGATGAAGAAATTTGGTCCTTGTAAGATATTGAGAATATTTGGCAGTAGAAATGCTTATGAAGTAGAATTACCTGATGACATGGATATATCACCTATATTAAAGATTTTAGACTTGTATGAGTATCATGAACCTGATGAAGAAGTGATAGTACCGAGTGATTATCCTAAGAAACAGATAGAAGAAGTTGAGCTGATTTTGAATTAGAGAGTTGGAAAAAGTACAAGAGGAAAGGATTACATGGAATATTTGGTAAAGTGGAAGAACAGACCAATTCAAGACTCATCTTGGATTTATCAATCTGAGTTGGATTCAATTCAGGTTGTACCTGATTCATGATTTAGAGAATCATTTCTTTTAACCCTAGGTGTCTAATGTTGGAGCATCTTGGGTTCTTGGTAGTCTTGTATCAACCAAAAATATGTTTTCTTTGGTTAGGTATCTTGATGGAGATTGCTTGGTAAAGTGTGCGGTAACCACTTTGTGGTCAGTTGAAGGTTTTTGTTGTTTCACTGCTCAGGCTCAGTTACTTGTTTTTGGATTGCTTCACCGACTAGTCTTTGTAGTCGTTATTGACTGCTTAGTGGTTTTCACTGACTGGTTTCTGTGCTTGGTTGTCTATCTCACCAAGTTGGTTTTCTTGATGTTGGATCTTTTGGTCGACTTCTGCATTTAATTTACATAGCATAATTAATGTTGGGGTATTGCATTGGGATGTGTGTGGACCTAAATCTAGGTCTTTTCTATTTCCTATGTTGGATCTTTAGGATGTGAGTGTTGACCTCTTTGGTGGACTCTTGTATATATTTAGTTTTTTATTCTTAGATTAACATCAATTTTGGTAGAAGAGTAAGTATTAGAAGGTTTGGATCACAGGTCTGTGACCTCGCGTGTATGAAGATTATTCTATAATGATCTGAATGTATATGGCTGAAACTAGGAAGGCCTTACATCCTGACATGTATATGTTTAAATAAATAATATAATTATTCTTCTTTCTTTCTCTCCCATTCTGTGTTGTTGTTTCTAAGTTGTTCTGCAAGTTAGTTTGGATAGCTGGGAGTGCCTTTGGGCCTGGTTGTTTCTTTCCCTCATTGCGTCAAATATATAATATGGAATATGCTTCAAATAAATGAAAATAATATACCACTTCGAGGGAGAAAACTCCTTATCTACTTTGAGGGGGATACCTCTAGTAAGCTTCAATAAGAAATCAATACTTAATATGTTAAAAATAAGGAAAATTATCTCCTATATATACCCTTTTATGCCCAAAAATACTATGACCAACCCATATATAAATATATAGGTGTAAGTATGACCCAACTAACTAAATAACAATATAATAATGATAATATGACTCAGTTAGGAGTTAAAGTAGGTATAAGTTGACTATGCACAACTATAATTAAAGTCTACAATAAAGGGCATAACATAGATGCTATAGAAAAAAAAACATGAGAGTTAGTGAGTCTTCCACAAGGAAAAGATGTGAAAGGAGTGAAGTGGGTTTAAAATACTAAATTAAACACAAATAGTGTTGTCCAAAATTATAAGGGTGGGCTTGTAACCAAAGGAACTTATTCATAGTAGCCTTGGGTATATTATAATGAAACATTTTCTTTAGTAGCACATTTTATACTCCATGAGGGTAATATTAGAAATAGTAGCTCAAAACAAGTGGGCTTAATATTAGATGGTATAGTATCATAAATTATACACCATTAATTAGGGATTCTAATTTCACACTCTCCTAGCACTCAAAACAAGTGGGCTTAATATTAGATGGCATAGTATCATAAATTATACACCATTAATTAGGGATTCCAATTTCACACTCTCCTAGCACTCATTTTAGTATTTCTCATTCCTTTATGCATTATAGGACCTTTATTAATTTAAATTAATAGAATAATTACTCTTCCACTTTAATGCATTAACACTTTCTTATTTGGGACCTTAATTATAGTTGTGTCCTTTATATTGTATCAATTTAATTCCTACCCCTATCAAAAGTTCAAGATACATTTCCCTCATCTACACATGTGAAACTTAGTTTTTCCTTCATACAAGCAGTTGAAAACAACACCTGCATATGAAATTTTTTATGTATTGCATGTACTAGATTGATCTATGAAAGGTTTAAGTGTTTAAGATCAGATTGTGAGTTTGAGTTGCGGTTTCAATTCCAAGTTTTTGTGTTTCACCTTCTAGCAATAGTAGCTTTTAGTTTAAATTTATCTCTCCATCCCTTTCCTCATCAAATTTATTAGTTTATAAAAGGTCTTCAAGGGAACCAACCCTTAATATAGAGGTTCATCCTCTAGATTAACCTTAATTTGGTGGTTCATCCTCTAGATTAGCCTTAATTTGGAATTGTGAAACTTAGTTTTTCCTTCATACAAGTAGCTCAAAATGACACCTTCATATGAAATGTTTATGTATTGTATGTAATATGTTGAATTTTGAAAGGTCTAAGTATTTAGGATCAGATTGTGATTCTGAGTAGTGATTTAAGTTTCAAGTCTTGGTGTTTCACCTTCTAGCAGCAATAATTTTTAGTTTGAAATTATCCCTCTATCCCTTTCATTATCAAGTTCAATATTTTATAAAAGGTCTTTAAGGGAACCAACCCTTAATTTGAAAACCCTTCCTCATCATAACTTTTCACAAAATGCATTTGGGGCATGAAAAACTTATTATCTCACATCCCTAAAAACTCAGGCTGATTTAGTCAGGTCTAATTCACTCAGGGCCATCTAAACCTCCATTTTTTGGCCAAAATTTTAGGATGATAATATGGCACTCTTTCCAAAACTATACCCAATGTGAAAATATAGTAATTCTAAGTCGGCTAAAAGGTGATTTCACTTTGATATCCCTATATAAGGCCTCCCTCTCATGACACATTAAGATTAATTTATCATATTTTTTTATTATGGGGCATATTCTCTTCCCTTTTAAATAATTTACTTTTATTACCATATCCATATACTTGTGTCATGACCCCTTTTTAAAAATGTATAAAAATTTATATTAGTGAAAATAGTAAGGCCAACTATCCTAAAATAGTATATTAGGATCACATAATAATTTGTGAAATAATATTAATTCAATATTTTATTTTGTTAGAGATTCAAATTTCTCACAACAAAAATTAATTTGTAACTTCTTCTTTTGGGCATGTATTTTAAGATAGATCTTGTTGAATTTGGAAAGTTGTCTAGTAGTTGGTTTTAAGAAAGTTTCTTTGGCATCTTTGGGCATCTATGGCATCTAGTGACTATATATGAGTTTTTATAAAAAAATTATTTCCATTTGATACAATTTTCCTCCATTTTGAGTAGTGAGATTTGAGCACCAAATTTGAGTTTTGAAGGTGGTTCCATATCTCCATGATTTGGCTCCATTTCGAATCATTCTCGCTATAAATTTTGCTAAGCTTTGGATTTTTTCTTCAGTGGGTGATAAACCAATAAAGAAGGAGATCATAGAACAAGAATTTGAATATTTCTAGGTGATCTAAGAATGGGATTAAAAGGATTACTAGGTGATCTAAGATGAGAGTCAACTATTACCATAAAATAATCTCATTCAGAGGTTATCTTTGTGCTGATTTTTTTAAGTAGTTTGATCTTTTTGGTTTGAGTGTGTTGTTTTTAGTAGAAGTCCATGGCATCCTTGAGGCTATGGGTTTTCTATAAATATCATATATTTTGATTATTATATTATATGAAATTTATTTGTAGAGTTTATAGATTTTATAAGTATAATAGTGTACTATTTAGTGAGTTTATGTTTCAAATTCAAACTTTCATTTGTATGTAACACTTTGGATTATATGTTTATTAACATAAATTTATGCCAATATAATAAGATGTTATTGATGACATGTAACTGATTGAATGTTTGCAAATGTTAAGTTGATCACCAAAATGTAGAAATATAATGCAAGACATTAAATAAGTTAATGGATTGTATTGTTATTGATCACTGTAGCGACCCTTGGGAGCAAGTCGCTCGGCACTGGCGATCTCACGGTGAGATCCCAGACTACGCCTAAATGCAATGCGGAAGCTTAAGTGTTCTCCCAAGCACAAATGACTTAAATAATGCTGCACGGCGAAAAGTGATGCGGGCCTTCAAAACACAAGGCAATGCAAGTCCATTTGGAAGCACACAGAACACAAGAATTCGGTGGGGCAGAACCCCAAATATATCTCTTTGTACAAATCAGAACCAGTTGTGTCTAAAAGCACAGCACTGTTCTGCACTTTACAAATACAACGAGCTCCTAGCCCGGATACAAGAAGACTCAATGTAATAAGAGTTGCATTCACCAAGAAAACTCTTCCAATGCACGGCTCCTTACTACACTGCTCTCCTCCCCAACTCGGATGCTTCCAATCCGCACAGTTCGCGTCAAATCACCTCTACTTGATCTTGACCGAATGTTGCTCTTGGACTGCTCCTCTCTGCAAAAATGCAGACCCCAAGTGTGAATGCCACTACTCTGAATGACTCTGATCCACACCGATTTGATGATCAAATGCTCCAAATACCTCACCTTTTAAAGGCATCTCCGCATCATTGAATGCACAAGTCAGCGCCCCATCAGGATATGCATCAGCAGCCCAGATTAAACTGCTCGGCCCTATCCATTGATCTGTGGCAAATGCATCAAGCGCATCACCATGACTTGTGCTAAGACCACGTTACATAAGTCCGATCCGCCAATCACGGAAAGAGACGTTACATAACCACTCAGGGGAAGTTGGTGCGTTGATGCCTCAAACTTACAAGTGCCAACGCGATTCAAGGCTCATTACACTATGCAACCCAGTCGGCTCAACTTCATTAACCGATGCAACATTAATTCGGCCTATTCACGTAAGCAAGTCGGCACTTCAATTCATTTGCCCAATGTCGGCACTCAACCCCAACATTGTCGAAATGACTTATCAAGTCACACTCCTTACGCTGAACTTCTGTCCAAACCCATCGCAGAAGCACTGCGACCTCTAGGCCCACAACATCCTCCCCCACTTAAACAAGAATGTCACCCTTGACATTAGCACATCTGACCTCGATGTCCTGGGGTTGTGATCCATGCTGATCACTTCAAGAAAAGGGGCCTTTGTTCGTCAAAGCGCCCAGATCCAACACTGACTGTTTCTCGCACAGATCTTCTTCCAAGCCCACGATCAAAGTGTTAAGGAGTTGCATGACCCCAATCTCGGCCACCTTCGGTTCCTCCTTCGATACTGCATTCAGATTCCCTCTGTTGGGACACTCCCTTGCGAAATGGCCAGGCTGGAAACAGATGAAACAGTTCCTTCATTTCTTGTCCTTCCCAGCTTGCTCCAATTTGACTTCATTCACCCAGAACTTCTTTCCTTTCTCTTCATTCTGCTGAGATACGTTCTTCCGATCTTCCTTCGGACGGCTCTGCTTGCATCCTTCATTTTGAGTTGATATGGAAACTCTCTCCCTGGATTGATCTAGCAAGCCATCTGCAATGCGGATCGCCTCACTCAATGTCTAAACATTCTATCTTCTTATCTCCTCTTTCGCCCAAGTCTGCAAGTTCTCAGTAAAGAGAAACAACTTTTTGAAATCGCTGATCTTCGTGCATTCGAGGTCCAAAACACAAAATGCACCGATATACTCCCTCAAGGTTCCAGTGTGTTTCAACTTTCCAAGGCGCTGTCGCACAAGCCACTCTGAGTTGCCAGGTTTGAATTACGCATAAAGAGCTATCTTCAACTCTTCCCAATTCTGAATCGGCTGCAACTTTCTAGTGCACTCATCAACTACATGTGTCCTCCACCAAATTTTGGTGCTTCCCTTGAAACATGCTACAATATTCTTCACTTTCCATTCATTCGAAAGCTCATATACAGTGAACAGCCATTCCTCAACATCCCAGATGAAGTTCTCCAGAATGTTGTCATCCCTCTCACCTTCATACGATCTGATCTGCATAGAATCCCTTCGTTCCAACATTCCACTTTGCAACACGGCCTGACAAAGAGCCTACCCTTCCTTCATGAGCCAAATCTCATCTCGAAGCAGCTGTACCTCTCTCATCAGCTAATCTTCAAAGTCAGAATTCTCCAAGGCATCTAACCTTTTCTCATGTGCTTGTAGCCAGTCCTTATGTTTCAAGGTTCCTCCTCTACTACGAGCCGCTTCATGGGTTTGTGTATGTTCTTCATACTGACTATCCACATCCATCATTGTGCCAACTTATTTCAAGTCCTTCTCTCGATCAACTCAATCAGCTTGATCTCTGATGTTCTGTCAGCTGCAGCAACACCTCGATGCTGAACAGCTCTTGATACCAACTTATGCAATAAGTTACGAATCAATTCGGAGTACTGCTCTGATACCAACTATAGCGAACCTTGGGAGCAAGTCGCTCGGCACTGGCAATCTCGCGGTGAGATCCCAGACTACGCCTAAATGCAATGTGAAAGCTTAAGTGTTCTCCCAAGCACAAATGACTTAAATAACACTGCACGGAAAAAAGTGATGTGGGCCTTCAAAACACAAGGCAATGCAAGTCCATTCAGAAGCACACAGAACACAAGAATTTGGTGGGGCAGAACCCCAAATATATCTCTTTGTACAAATCAGAACCAGTTGTGTCTAAAAACACAGCACTGTTCTACACTTTACAAATACAACGAGCTCCTAGCTCAGATACAAGAAGACTCAATGTAATAAGAGTTGTATTCACCAAGAAAACTCTTCCAATGCATGGCTCCTTACTGCACTTCTCTCCTCCCCAACTCGGATGCTTCCAATCCGCACAGTTCGCGTCAAATCGCCTCTGCTTGATCTTGACCGAACGCTACTCTTGGACTGCTCCTCTCTGTGAAAATGCAGACCCCAAGTGTGAATGCCACTACTCTGAATGACTCTGATCCGCACCGATTCGATGATCAAATGCTCCAAATGCATCACCTTTTAAAGGCATCCCCACATCATTGAATGCACAAGTTGGCACCCCATCGGGATATGCATTAGCAGCACAGATTAAACTGCTTGGCCCTATCCATCGATCCGTGGCAAATGCATCAAGCGCATCACCATGACTTGTGCTAAGACCATGTTACATAAGTCCGATCCACCAATCACGGAAAGAGATGTTACATAACCACTCAGGGGAAGTTGGCGCGTTGATGCCTCGAACTTACAAGTGCCAACATGATTCAAGGCTCATTCCACTATGCAACCCAGTCGGCTCAACTTCATTAACCGATGCAACATTAAGTTGGCCTGTTCACGTAAGCAAGTCAGCACTTTGATTCATTCGCCCAATGTCGGCACTCAACCCCAACATTGCCAAAATGACTTATCAAGTCGCACTCCTTATGCTGAACTTCTGTTCAAACCCATCGCACAAGCACTGCGACCATGTCAACTTGATATAATCTTATCGGTTATATTCGAAGTGTCAAAGACTTCAGAGAATCAGAGAGATAAATATTATGCTTTCAGTAATGCATAAAAGACAAGCATTCACTAAGTGACTTCAAACACCAACGGCTAGTGGAAACTGAAGGACAGAGAAAATTGAGAGCAAAGTCATAGTGATGCCCGAGCGAAGAAACCGATGAGCATTACTGATAAGCAAAATCACAAGCATTACCGACGGCTGCAATTATAGTGTTAACCGACAGATAGACAAGCCTGAAGGATAGACAACCCCGATAGAAAGACAACACAGATGGATAATATTGAGGAGAAATGAAGTGTTGACCGAAGCTATCAAAGAGTTAAAACACCGAAGTTAACTGGAATTTAGAAATGACAAAATACCTAGCTCACATAGCTAAAGATATACTTAACTGGTTGTTGACATTGTTTTAATCGACAAGTTAAAGCCAGAGATAAGTAAAAGATTTAAAGCTTCTTTATCCATTCGGAAAGAATATTTCTATGAGATAAAATAGGAGGTATGCTTTAAATCAAGATTGGCTATGATTGCGGATCACGCCAAGAACAAGAAAATCAAGAAGTGAAAAATGGTGATATCATGTCTACAAAAGAGACAACTTAATTCATTATGAATAAAGGGGAGTTATTGAAAAAGAAGGATGCTAAAGAGAAACTGATGAATAAAAAATTCATACAGTCCTGATCAATCAAGATGAGGAAATAGCTAAAGATTTTTGCAAACACTGAGCAACAGAGAAGCACAACATCACTGAGCAGAAAAAAGTGGAGCAAAGTTATTGAAAAGATATATTGATCAAAATAGTTTAATGAGATTACAATAGATCTAAAAATCTCCAAGTCTAATTTGTATGTGTGAATAGATCATTTACTATTTTAGTTTAACCATTGATTCAAAAAGTCTCTTAACCGAGAAAGACTTAACAATCCTTTCTATATTGAGATACATCCCAAGGAGTATCAAAAATTTTGATCATGAAGATAGCATGAGATTCCAGATACCATTTGACAAACTACATTGGGTTTGGTCATAGAAGGTAGCATAGAGATGCCTAATATCAAGTGACAAACTATTACATTTAAATTCTCTAACAAGGTCACACCTAATAGTGTGTTTGTAACCTTTAACAGGGTTGGCTCTTCACCAAGCTCAATTCAAAAGAGTGAAAATTGTGTGTTACCAGTCCTAAGTGGTTTTTCCCTTAACAAGGTTTTCACGTTAAAAATCCATGTCTCCATGTATACACTAAGAAATTTACTATTTTTTTGGTAAATGAAAGACTACTATTCAGTAAACATAAGAATAACGTTTAAACAGTGAACTCTGAGTAGTAGTTATTTGATAAGTTTATTTGGAGGCATACATCTTGTAGGACTGAAGGTAAATAGAGGCTTAATATTGTGGTATCACATTTTTGGGTTGATTTATTGGAATATTTTTGAGGCCACTGATTCACCCCCCCCCCCCCTCNCTGATTCCCCCCCCCCCCCCCTCTTAGTTATTCTAATAATTGGTATCAGAGCTTGTGTACTTAGAAATAGAGTTTAACAACTCAAGCAAAAGATCACAAGATGAACAAGCGAGATGTGCCCAAGTTGAATAAAGAAAACTTTGCATAATGGAAAAGAAGAATAAGAATCCACCTATAATGTATTGGTAATGATGTTACTCAACATTTTGATACTGAATATGTGTTTCCTACAAGACCTCACACTCTAGAGAAATTGAGAGAAAAGCATGAGCAGAATTGCATGATGATAGAGCTTGCTTCCTCACTCTCCGATGTTGAGTTTGAAGATGTCAAAACCTGCACCTTTGCAAAGAAATGTGGGAAAAATTGAAGCTGGTACATGGAGGAGATTCTAATGTACTAAGAGCCAAGGCATAAATCCTAAGAGGGAGGTTTGATGATTTAAGGATGAAAGAAGGAGAAAATATAACTCAGTATAGTTGTAGAATCAAAGAGGTAGTCAATGCTATATAAGGAGTTGGAGGTGTACTTGAAGAAGAGATAGTGGTAAGTAAAATCTTAAGAACCTTATTGCCTGCATATGCTATTAGATTTTCTTCTATACAAGAAATGAGAGAAGTTGAAAATAATATAGTTACTCTAGATAGTATGATTGGTAGACTAATTTAATTTGAGATGAATAACTCTGATAATAGTGTCTTACCATCTATAGAATCTACATTCAAATCTTCTTTGAAAATAAGTAAGACAAGTCATAGACACACTATTAGAAATGATAGTGAAAGTGATAATGAGGATCAAGGACTTGATGAGATTGAAGCACTAATGGCAAGAAGATTGTAGAGAGGCAAAGGTAGATACAAAGATAAATTACCACTTATATGTTTTAATTGTAAAGACATCAGACACTTTGCTGGAAGATATCCTAATAGAAGAAAATATGACAGAAGTAATGATAGAACATATGAAAAGAAGTTTGACCGAGGTGATAACAGATATTACCGAAGCAACCAAAAATTTGATAGAAGAGATACCCGAGACTACAAGGACAAAGGAAAGAAAGGATGTTACCTAGCTAAGAATAGAGCTGGTGATACTGACACCGAATTAGAAGAAGACATTGAGATGGTATTTGTAGCCATGAAGGATGATTCAGATGAAGAAGAAGAAATGTATGTAGAAACTGCACTCGTATCTAAGGTTAGTAAAAATTATGTCTGGATTATAGATAGTGGTTGTGCTCACCACATGACCGGTGATAAGCAAAATTTTGAAACTTTTGAATACTATAATGGTGGATTAGTAAGAATAGGTAATGACACACCTTGTCTAGTTTAAGGAAAAGGAACCATAATGTTGAATAACCTAATCAAAAGTGAAAATGCTTACTAGTTAAAAGGACTGAATTATAATCTATTAAGTGTTTCATAGCTAAACAATATAGGTCACTGAGTAGCATTTGAGAATAAGAAGTAAAAGATATTTAATGAATCAGGAAGGTTTATTGGAACTGGTGAGGAGACAAAAGGTAACCTTTTCTATCTTGATGACATTAACACCACTTGTTTAATGGCTAGAAATGAAGACATATGGTTGTTGAATAAGATATTATGTCATGTGAATTTTGAAATGATAAAGATGAGAAATAAAAGAAAATTCAAAGGCTTACTGAGCATGTCAAAGCTTGAGCATATCATGTGCAAGAATTGTAAAAAAGGTAAGATGACAAATTCTAGTTTCAAGAGTAAAACCCATACATCTAATGTAATTCTAGAGTTAGTCCATACTTATCTATGTGGAATGATGAGGAAAAATAGTTACTATGGTGATAGGTATTTCATTCTCTTTATTAATGATTATTCTAGAATGATGACAGTTATGTTCTTAAAAGATAAACCAGAGGCATTCAAGATGTTTAAATAGTATAAAGCTATGGTAGAAAAACAAAGTGATGAGAAATTGAAATGCTTAAGGTCAGATAGAGGAGGGGAATTTATTTCAGATGAATTCACTAATTTCTATAATGAGCATGGAATTAAAAGACATGTTTCTGCACTGAGAACACCACAACAAGATGAAATTGCTAAAAGGAGAAATAGATCAATTCTTGACTATGCAAGAACATTGATGATTAAGAAAAGCATCACTCAAAATTTCTGGAGGGAAGCTTTCAGTACTGTTATCTACACATTGAACATAGTACAATTGAAGGAAACAAAGAAGACAACATATGAGCTTTCGTATGGTTACACACCCAATATAAGTTACTTCAGAATCTTTGGTAGTCAATGTTATATTTTGAAAGATGATATAAATGGAAAGCTTGATTCCAAAAGTGATGAAGGTATCTTTCTAGGGTATTACAACAAAAGAAAGGCTTATAAATGTCTAACAAGTCATCTAGCAAGATCATTGAAAGTGAAAATGTAAGAATAGATGAATTTGCATAAAAGAATGATAAGGAAAGTAGAAAAGAACCAGAACACTACAACAAGTTTGTTTACACTGAAGAACCTGACACTCTACTTGAGAAATAGTGTATCTCTCCCAAGCAAAAAAACATTACACCCAAGCATCAGGTTGCAATTACCAAAAATTAGGATAATACTCAAGATGATGTATTGAGCGTTGGAGATCAGACCGAAGGTCAAGATAATGATTAAAATGATGGACAAAGAACTGAACCAAAAATTTCCATCTCAAAAGACATCATCCATAGAATTATATTTTAGGAGACAAGAAGGATGGAATGAGAACAAGAAGTAAGTCACTAAACACTAGATGTTTACTTTGTGATTTTGAGCCTAAATCTGTTAATACTGTACTTGAAAATGAGGAATGGGTTAGTGCTATGAATGAAGAAATAGAATAGATTGAGAATAATAGTACATGGACACTAGTACTGAGACCAAATTAAAATAATTTCATCGGTACCAAATGGATATTCAAGTACAAGATGAATGAGAATGGAGAAGTCACAAGAAATAAAGCAAGATTAGTATGCAAGGGGTATGCACGAGAAGAAGGTATTGATTATGGTGAAACCTTTGCACCTGTTTCTACACTAGAAGGAGTTATCATACATCCAAAGGATTTAACGTATACCAAATGGATGTCAAATATGCATTCCTAAATGGAATACTTGAAGAAGAGGTATACATTGAACAACTAGAAGGGTTTGTTGATCTAGACAAAAGAAACATGGTATGTAGACTATATAAAGCCTTGTATGGATTGAAACAAGCACCAAGAGCTTGGTATGAAAGACTTCACTCATATCTCATTAGCACTAAATTTGTAAGAACAAGTGAAAATAGAAATATATACTTAAAAGAAGATATCGATGGTAATATTATGATTGCTAAAATATTTTTTGATGATATCATTTTTGGGGGAAATGAAATGTTATGAAAATCCTTTGCTAATGAAATGAGAAAAGAATTTGAAATGTCTATGTTTAGGGAGATCAAATTCTTTCTTGGTCTATAGATTCTTCAACAAGATGCAGGCATATATATCACTCAGTCCAAATACATCAAGGAAGTACTGAAGATATTCAAGATGGAAGATTCCAAACCAGTTGGAACACCTATGGCTACTAGATGTAACCTAACAAAGGAAGACAATTCAAATGAGGTAAATCGGACCTTGTATAGATCAATGATTGGAAAAATAATGTATGTTGTTCATAACAGACTAGATATTGCACATGCAGTTGGAATAGTTGCAAGATTCTCTGCTAATCCCAAAGAATCACATATGACTGTTGTCAAGATAATTTAGAGATATCTAAAGAACACCAAGGACTGTGGCTTATAGTATAAAAGAGATGGAAAATTTGAGCTACAAGTCTATACAGATGTTGATTGGGCTAGAAACATTGATGACCGAAAGAGCACAACTAGAGGAGCATTTTTCATGGGTGAAATACTTGTCACATGGATCAGCAAGAAGCAAGGATGCATCTCTTAGTCTACTACAGAAGTAGAATATGTGGTTGCTGCTACAAATTGAGCCAACATTGCATGGATCAAATAGTTGCTGGAAGGTATGAATATGAAGATTCTTGAACCAGTGATTATCTATTATGATAATACCAGTGAAATTAACATTTCTAAAAATCCAGTCATGCATGCTAAAACTATGCATATTGCAATCAAGTATCACTATTTAAGAGAAAAAGTGCAAGAAAAAGAGGTGATACTGGAATATGTTCAATCAAAGGAACAATTAACTGACATCTTTACCAAGCCATTACCAAAAGATACATTTGAGTACTTGAGATAGAGACTAGGGGTACAACCCTTGTCTATCGGTTAGTAAAGATGACTAGGAAACTGCATCAGCTTACACACAATCAAAGACTATTCATGTTGATGCAAGCACCAAGATGTAAAACAATAGATATATCTATACACAACAAGGTACAAATCTACACCAAACACTAGAGTCAATGTATTGTTGATGGATAGGGAAATTCAAGGAGTATATTATAAAAAGGATGGAAGATGATATGGAAGAATTGTTTGGCATCATTGTCAAAGGGAGAGAGATCCTCATTATCAAAGGGAGAGAGATTATATCATTATCAGAGAAGAGATTATATCATTATCCATGGAGAGAAGATCCTAAGAAGTCAAAAGGAAGAGTTAATCAATATCCAAAGGAAGAGATTGATTACATATGAAATATCCATCTAAGGGAGAGATGTAAGAAAGGGAGAGAATACATACTAAGGGAGAGATTATTGTCAAAGGAAAAAGAGATGTTTAAGAAGAGAAATGGTCAAGGTAAAGCACATATCAAAAATAGAGACAAAAGCTGCTACGTCTATCTAGTGAAGGGATTAAAGATTAAAGAACACACTCTACAAGAAACAAATCTAAGCTATATGAGCTTACCAAGAGCCAGACATTTGTATTAGTTACAATAGGAAAGATTGATGAACTTCAACTATTATATTTCATATTGTATTAGTAATAATATAGTGTGATAATGTAGTATGTTGCCATCAATGCCAAAGGGAGAGATTGATGACATGTAACTGATTGAATGTTTGAAGATGTTAAGCTGATCACTGAAATGTAGAAAGATAATGCAAGACATTAAATTAGTTAATGGATTGTAATTTTATTGATGTCAACATGATATAATCTAATCGGTTATATAAAAAGTGTCAAAGACTTTAGAGAATCAAAGAGATAAAAATTATCCTTTCAGTAATGCATAAAAGACCAGCATTCACTAAGTGACTTCAAACACCGATGGATAGTGGAAATCAAAGGACAGAGAAAACTGAGAGCAAAGTCACAATGATGCCTGAGCAAAGAAACCAACGAGCAAAATCACAAGCATTACTGATGGCCAGAATTACAATGTTAACCAACGGATAGGCAAGCCCGAAGGAAAGACAACCCTGACGGATAGACAACACTGATGAAGAAGCCTTGGGAGAACTAACGTGTTGACTAAAGCTATCAAAGAGTTAAAACACTAAAGTTAACTGGAGTTTAGAAACAACAAAATACCTAGCTGGCAGAGCTAAAGATAGACTTAACTAGTTGTTGACATTGTTTTAATCAAAAAGTTAAAGCCAGAGATAAGTACACGATTTAAAGTAGTTTGATCCAATTGGTAAGAACATTTCTATGAGATAAAACATGAGTTATACTTTAAATCAAGATTGGCTAAGATTGCGGGTCACGCAAAGAACAATAAAATTAATAAGTGAGAAATGGTGATATCATGTATATAAAAGAGACAACTTAATTCATTATGAATTAAGGGGAGTGAATGAAAAATAAGGATCCTGAAGAGAAATTGATGAAGAACAACTTCACATAGTCCTGATCAATCAAGCTAAGGAAAGAGCTAAAGATTTTTGTGGACACCGAGCAACAGAGAAGCACAACATCACCGAGAAGAAAGAAGTGGAGCAAAGGTATTGAAAAGATATATTGATTATAATGGTTTAATGATCTTACAATAGATCTGAAAATCTCCAAGTCTAAGTTGTATGTGTGAATAGATCATTTACTATTTCAGTTTAACCATTGATTCAGAAAGTCTCTTAACTGAGCAGGACTTAAAAATCCTTTCTATATTGAGATACATCCCAAGGAGTATCAAAAAGTTTGATCATGAAGATAGCATGAGATTCCATATACCATTTGATAAAATATACTAGGTTTGGTCATAGAAGGTAGCATAGAGATTCCCGATATCAAGAGACAAACCATTCTATTTAAATCCTCTAACAAGGCCGCACCTAATAGTGTGTTTGTAACCTTTAACAGGGTTGGCTCTTCACCGAGCTCACTTCAGAAGAGTGAAAATATTGGGTTACCAGTCCCAAGTGGGTTTTACCTTAATAGGGTTTCCATGTTAAAAATCCATGTTTCAATGTGTTTATGAGTCATTACTTTAGTTTTTTTCATTACACATAACTAATCTAGATTGATTAGTATACACTAAGCAATTTATTGTTTTTTGTTAAATGAAAGACTAATATTCAGTAAACATGAGAATAAGGTTTAAACAGTGAACTCTGAGCAGTAGTTATTTGATAAGTTTATTTGGAGGCATACATCTTGTAGGATTGAAGATAACTAGAGGCTTAATATTGTGGTATCAAGTTTTTGGGTTGATTTATTGGAATATTTTTTAGGCCATTGATTTACCCCCCTCCCTCTTAGTTATTCTAACAGTTATTTCTTAATAACAATCTAAACATACCTTGTGTATTAGTTTCAAAAGGTTTGTGTCCCATGGAATGAGACTTCCTAAAAATAGAGCCAAAGCTACTGAGATTTTTTAGGAATATTTTAAATTTGTTGGTCCATGAATTTTACAATGCAAATCAACTTAAAAGTTTTATCTCTAAATTTTAAAGAATCTGACGGTCTCATGAAAACAATATCTTTGTCTTCTATACTTTGTGCAGTGATAAAACAAGTTAAAAAAATCATTTTTCCTCTAAAATTAATTTTTAAGAAAAATCTAAACTTAGCTATTTGACAAGTGGTAGATCTAATATTCCTAAGTTGGTGGGGAAAATTCTAGCCCCATCCCATTTCCACTAGCTCAAATATATAAGCCTAAAAAGTAGGAGCTCATTTTTTTTAGGAAAAGATTCTAAATAATCCCATTACAAATTTTTGTTGTTTTTCATGGGACCTCCTCATCTTGAAAAATAAAATCTTAACCCCCATGGGACCTCACCCAAAGTTTGGTTAAATTTCTTGAATGTTCAATGCACATTTTATGCAACTATTTTACTCCAAATTTGGTTAGTTGGGAAAGATAATTTGAAGGAGTTTAATTAGTTAACAAATTTGATATTTTATTTGGCAAGGAACATTACAATTCAGAATGCCATAATGTTTTCACCAAATAATGCCTTAAATGTTCATATATTGGGATCATTTTGTTAAGAGCTCCCATCTCTATCTCATTTGGAGGCATGCACAAATAATGCCCCTTTTCTATTATACTTTGGAGCAGAATGCTTCTTGTAGACACATAAAATTGACCAGGTGTATCTCAAGCATTCCAAACTATAAATCTCAGCCAAATGCCTTAAAATGTCATCTCAATGCAAATCAAATGGATCAAATCAAATGGACAAAATTCAAATCAAATTAAAAGAT
>MU227336.1:310455-323717 GCA_018584345.1 Thuja plicata | reverse complement strand
AAACAAGGTACATCTCTCTCTCTCTCTCTCTCTCTCTCTCTCTCTCTCTATATATATATATATATATATATATATATATATATATTAAGTTGATGATTATTACTTGTCTTAATGAAATATGTAAGCATGATATTGCAATATCCTAATTTGATAAAGAAGACCTAATTAGACCTATTAGGACATAATTATACCTAAGACCCTAAACCCTACCTAATTAGGCCAAAGACCCTAAACCCTACCTAATTAGACCTAAGACCCTAAACCCTACCTAATTAGACCTACAACCCTAAACACTAAACCTTACCTAATTAGACCTAAGAGCCTTAACCCTAGAAATCCTACGTAATTAGACCTAGATTAGGACATAATTAGACCTAATCTCCTAATTCTAGACCTAATTAAATGACCTAATTAGATCCAATTAGATCCAATTAGGATCCAATTAGACCCAATTAGGACCTAATTACATCTAATTAGGACAATTAGGACAATTACATCCAATTAGGACCTAATTAGAATTAATTAGATATAATTAGGATGTAATTAGATCCAATTCGGACCTAATTAGACCCTTTAGGACCTAATTAGATCCAATTTGACCCAATTAGGACCTAATTACATCAAATTACGATAATTACATCCAATTAGGACCTAATTAGATCCAATTACCCTTTAGGACCTAATTAGATCCAATTAGATCATCCAATTAGGATCCAATTAGACCCAATTTGGACCTAATTACATCCAATTAGGACCTAATTAGATCCAATTACCCTTTACCTGACCTAATTAGATCCAATTGGGATCCAATTAGACCCAGTTAGGACCTAATTACATCCAATTAGGACAATTAGGACAATTAGATCTAAATGGACCTAATTAGATCCAATTAGATCCAAATTTAGGACAATTAGATCCAATTAGAATGTATTGGAACCTAATTAGATCCAATTATACCATTTAGTCCACCTAATTAGACCCAATTAGACCTATTTGGACCTATGATAGGTTAAGTATGACCCCTTAAGACCCCATTAGACCCACTTAGACCCAATTAGACCCTTAATTATACATGTTATACCTTATTGTACCTATTAGGATGCACATAGATCCAATTAGACCCTTTAGGACCTAATTAGACACAATTAAACCCTTTAGGACCTAATTAGGTCCAATTAGATCCAATTAGGACCTAATTAGATCCAATTAGGACAATTAGGACAATTAGATCCAATTAGGACCTAATTAGATCTAATTAGGATGTAATTAGATCCAATTAGGACCTAATTAGACCCTTTATAACCTAATTAGATCCAATTACCCTTTAGGACCTAATTAGATCCAGTTAGGATCCAATTAGACCCAATTAGGACCTAATTACATCTAATTATGAGAATTAGGAGAATTAGATCCGATTAGGACCTAATTATATCCAATTAGATCCAAATTTAGGACAATTAGATCCAATTAGGACAATTAGAATTTATCAGTGTTAGTAATAACTAAGAGGGGGGGTGAATCAGTGGCCTCAAAAATTTATCCTTCAAACTTTAACCGCCAATCAATAAACCTCAGATTATTATGTCCCTACAAGATGCATGCCATGAAATACTAATAGTGATTAACTATCTTTCGGTTTCCTCTATCAATCCTTATTCTTTCTTGATTACCAATAAGCAGTATAACTATTTACTAAAACTCAGTAAATAAGCAAAGTATACCAATCAATCCAGAGTTAGCTATGTAAGATGCAAGACAGTAAAGAAATGAATCATACACACATAACACATGAATTTTTAATGTGGAAACCCTGTTAAGGAAAAAACCACTGGGACCGGTACCCTAAATTTGCAATCTTCTAAAGTGAGCCCTATTAGGAGCCAACCTTGTTAAAGGTTACAAACACACTGTTAAGTGTGACCTTGTTAGAGGATTTTATACATAGAGGTTGTCACTTAGTATCGGGCATCTATTGCTACTATCCTTGAATCATCCTCCTTCTTAGACTATCAATAGGTATCAGGAAATTCCAATGCTACTTTCATGACTCAACCTTTTTGGCACTCCTTGAGATGTACCTCAATATATAGAAGACTGTTAAGTCCTGCTCGGTTAAGAGACTTTATGCTTCAATGGTTAAATTGAAACACTATGACCTGTTCATATTGTAACTTTGAATTGTAGATTTTTAGATCTATTTAAGTACATTACCTCTCTGACCAATGTATCAATTCAATCCTTGCGCTCCATACTTTCTGCTCTGTGATGTTGTGCTCACTGTTCGTCGGTGTCTGTAGAATTACTGAGCTCTTCCTTCAACTTCTTTGATTAGCACTACATGAAGTTGTTCTTCATCATTTTCTCTTCAGCATCCTCTTTTTATTCACTCCCCTTAATCCCATTCATAAATGAATTAAGCTTGTCTCTTATATAGACACGATATTCATTGTTTCTTGATTCTTGATTCTTGGCATGAAAAATAATCCAGCCAATTAGATATAAAGCATAACTCCTAATTTATCTTGTAGATATCTTCTTTCCAACTATACAAATCATCTTTAAATCAATCACTTATCTCTAGTCTAATAAAACAAAGTAGACAACCAGTTAAGTCTATTTTTAGCTCTACCAGCTAGATATTTTATCATTTTATAAGCTCTTAGTTCTATCGGTCAACACTTCAATTAGTAGTCAGTGACAACTGACTGATCTATCGGTGAGACTCCAGTTAGGTTTGTGATTTCTGTCTATTGGGCATCATTGGAAATTTACTCATCGGGAAACCTTATGTTATTTCTCATCGAGTAACCTTCTGACTTTGCTCATCAAGCACTCTGTGGTTTTTCTTCATCAGGCAACAGTGCTCTTTTGATCATGAGTATCACTGTGACTCTTCATCTTTTTTATATCTGTCGGTGTGCACTCTGTCGGTGTTGTTTGTCACTTAGTTAATGCATGACTTTTATGTATTTCTAAAATAATAACCTTGGTTCCTTTGGTTCTCTGAATTCTTTGGCATTTTTTACATGACCGTACAGATGATATCAAGTTGACATTAATGACAATACAATCCATTAACTAATTTAATGACTTGCATTATCTTTCAACTTAACATTATCAAACATTAAATCAATTACATGTCATCAATCTCTCCCTTTGGCATTGATGGTAACATACTATATTATCACACTATACTATTTTTAATACAATATGAAATACAACAGTTGAGATTCATCAAACTACCTATCTTTTTGTTCTGTTAACCAATAAATGTCTGAACATTGGTAAGCTCTGTTTTAGCTTAGATTTGATTCTTGTAGCTCTATTTCTTCTAATGTGTTGTGTTCTCTCCTTGTGTAAATTTCTCTCCCTTGACTTTTCTTCTCTTTTTATGTCTTTTTCTCTTGTTAGCAACTCTCCCTTTGTATAATCTTTCCATACAATTTCTCTCCCTAAGGATATAATCTCTCCCTATTGGAGTAATGTGATAATGGATAATCTCTCTCCTTTTATAGAAGGATGTGATAATATGGATAATGTCTCTCCCTTTGACAACAATACCAAAAAAATATCTCACAAATATCTAACATTAATGTTAAACAATCTTTTCTCTCCATCCATAATATATTCCTTGAATTTCCCTTATCCATCAGCAATACACCAATATGCTCTAGTACTCGATGCTGATATATAATTATCTATATATAGATGTATCCTTGAAGTTCATCTCTTTTCTTGCATCAACATTAATGATATTCTGATAATATGTAGGTTGATGCAACCTGCTAGTCATTTTTTTGGCTGCTAGACAAGGGTTTGACCCCTAGTCTTTTTATCAAGTACTCAAATGTATCCTTGGGTAGTGGCTTGGTGAAGATATTAGCTAATTTTTCTTTGGATTGCACATACTCAAGTATCGCCTCTTTTTCTTGAACTTTTTCTCTCAAATAATGATACTTAATGGAAATGTGTTTAGTCTTAGCATGCATGACTGGATTCTTGGAAATGTTTATTGCACTCATATTATCTAAATAGATAATTACTGGTTATGGGATCTTCATATGCATACCTTCGAGTAACTGTTTGATCCATGCAATATTTGAGCAATTTATAGAAGCAACATACTCTGCTTCTACAGTAGACTAAGAGATGCATCCTTGCTTTTTGCTAATCCATGTGACAAGTATGTCACCCATAAATAATGCTCCTCTAGTTGTGCTCTTCTGGTCATCAAGATTTCCAGCCCAATCAGCATCAGTAAACACCTTAAGTTCAAATTTGTCTTCTCTTCTATACCATAAGCTATATTCCTTGGTATTCTTTAGATATCTTAAAATTCTTTTCACAGCAGTCAAATGTGATTCCCTGGGGTTAGCAAAAAATCTAGCAACAATTCCTACTGCATTTGCAATATCTGGTCTAGTGTGTACAACATACATGAGTTTTCCAATCATTGATCTGTACAAAGTCTGATTTACCTCTGATGTCTTGTCCTCCATTGTCAACTTACATCCAGTAGCCATCAGTGTTCCAACTGGTTTGGAATCTTCCATCTTGAATATTTTCAGGAACTCTTTAATCTATTTGGACTGTGTAATGAAAATTCCTTCACATTGTTGCATGATCTGTAGACCAAGAAATAACTTGATCTCTCCAAACATAGACATCTCAAATTGTTTACTCATCTCATTAGAAAATGATTTGCATAGCATATCATTGCCTCCAAATATGATGTCATCAACAAATATTTTAGCAATCAAAGTGTTAGCATCAGTATCTTCCTTCAACTAAAGATTACTATTTTCACTAGTCCTTACAAATCCAATACTTATAAGATAGGAATGAAGTCATTCATACCAGGCTCTAGGAGCTTGTTTTAATCTATACAAGGCTTTATGAAGTCTACACACCATGTTTCTCTTGTCTGGATCTACAAACCCTTCTGGTTGCTCAATGTATACCTCTTCTTCAAGTATTCCATTTAGGAATGTTGACTTGACATCCATTTTGTATACCTTGAATCCTTTGAACGCAGCATAAGAAATTAGTATTCTTACACCTTCTAGCCTAGCAATGGGTGCAAAGGTCTCTCCATAGTCAATACCTTCTTCTTGTACATACCCCTTGCATACTAGTCTTGCTTTGTTTCTTGTGACTTCTCCATTCTCATTCAGCTTGTTCCTGAATATCCATTTAGAACCAATGACATTCTTGTCATCTGGTCTTGGTACAAGTTACCATGTCTTGTTCTTCTAAATCTGCTCAATCTCATCATTCATAACACTTATCCATTCTTCATTATCAAGTACAGCATTGACATATTTTGGTTCAGACTCACAAATTAAACAATATGAGTTTAAAGACTTGCTTCTTGTTCTTGTACCAACTTTCTTATCTCCAATGATCTAGATCTCTAGATGGTTCCTTCTTACATATCTGGAAAGAACTAGTTCATCTCTTTGTCTATCATCTTGATAATCATTTTGTCCTTCATTCTATTCTTCATCACCTTGCACATTATTTTGATCAATATCCTGACCATTGGTATTTTCAGCCTAATCGTTAGTTGATACATTCTATTGTTCTATATTTAAGCACTATTGCTCAGGTAGAGTGTTGGGTTCTTCACAGTATACAAACATGTTGTAGTCCTCTGGTTCTTGATGTAACACACCTAGGATTTCTCTATACCCTATTCTCCTCTAGGGTCTCCTTAGGAAAATTTAGTGACCTATTAGGGTTCTATTCTCAACCCTACTCTCCTTAGGTATCTTGACACAATATCCTAACCTTTCACCTAGTGTACACCAATAGTACTGATAAAAAATACTCGATTCTGCAACATACACTAACTAGGTCTTCTCTAGCCACAATCTTCAAGAATTTCCTCAATTCCTCTTAGGAATTAACTCCATGGAAGGATAGGTCATCAAGACCTCCACTGGTTCAATTTGAACCCCTGCATACACCATTCATAAACACATAACAATTGAGTGCTTCACAATGCACCTTTCTCACCCCAAATAGGGCTACAAACCAATTAGGCCTTTTTCTTGCTAATTTGAAGATAACTTGAAATTTTCCCACACAAGCCTCCAAAATGTTTTAGGATTAAAACACCCTTTATCAATAAATTTGATATTTTCAAGGTCTCCAATCCTCAAGTTGTCCGTACAACCCTTCCTACTATCATGCCTAGAAATCAGGGTTTTATGGCTTTTTGACAGTCTAAACACAAAAGTGTTCTTTTAATCCACCAAACAACTCCTCCAACCTTATCCTTCTAATTGGTTGTTTTACATACATTACTCTATCCCTCCATGAGCTCTGGTTGAATCTAAAAATGCATTCAACTCTCCTTGCATCACTTGCAATGTTTCTTAGCCCCTAGCCATGCACAACAGGCTCCCATAGGGAATCATTGCAAAAATTGCAAAAATACTTTCTTGGGTCCCTCCTTCTATAAAAATAATTTACATGGAGTCTCCTCACCCATTCTAAGAGCTCGTACAGAATGTATGGTGGCAAGTTGAGTTAAGACCCCATTTGTCCAACCTGCTTGGTTCAGACAAGCGACAGGGTAGGGTAAAACACAAAGAATTTAACAAAACCAATATAAACACTACAACTTTGAAAAATAACTCCACATAGAATCTCAAATTAACCTAACCTACATTAATCAATAGATGCAGACTGAGATATAATCCATCTACCTACTATAAACAAGAAAACACACTGAAATTGCTCTGAAAATGCACACACAGAAAATCTTGTATTTTCAAAATGTTCACCAACCTTGCTTACAGGTCAAGGGAGGCCTCTTATACTTGTTCCCATCCCTAATCCAATGGTTTTAGATAGTTACAATAACCATTTCATTGAAAATACTCTTCTTGCACAATTGTTTTCAATGTTGTCAAATGACAACATTAACAATTATGACAACTTTCCACAATTTTAGGAAATTCATTCTAAAATTTCTTCTAAGACCATGAACACATCATAATAGACTTAGGTAGACCATTATTACCTCTCTTATGTCCTAAAACACTCTTTTTATAAATTTGACCCCTATGTGCTTGGTTTACACCATTGCCACAACATTGGCAATTAGGGTCCAAATTGGCACTTGTTTCCTAAAAGACCAAAAAAATTTGAAAATACCTTCCCTAAAGACCTAACACACACCTTAGGACACCTCTAGTCCTATTATTCAACTAGTGGTTTTGCTAGAACCACTAGAAGCCAAAATAACTCTAGAAACCCTAGGTTACCAAAGAGCCTTACCTAGGTGCTCCTACACCATACTCCCCCAAAAAGGGAAAGTAAAGTTACTTCTATAGAAAATAAAGAGTCAAGAATGCCCAACTTCTTGAAGTTAGATTTTGTAATCCATGAAGCCTCTGATTCAGGTCTATCTTTCCACTTGATAAGGTGCTCCATATACACCTTGTGTCTAGTTGTCTTTTGCACTCTTGAATCCAAAACTCCCTCAACTGTCAATTTTTGTTTGGTAGACACCACATCAGGGTCTACATCACTCTAAACTGCTTGAGTGTGTTGACTAATCTCAATCCATGGACCTTTAAACTGAACTAAGTCATGCACATTAAAAGTAGAAGAGATATTCAAATCAAAAGGTAAGTCTACCTTGTAGGCATTAGCCCCATATTTAGCTAGGAATTTGCATGGGCCTATTCTCTTCATCTGAAACTTATTAGGGACTCCTTTCTACATTCTTGACTTTTTCAAATGAACCATAAAATATTCTCCTACTTGAAATTGGATATTTTTCCTCTTCTCATCCACTTTGCCCTTCAACTTTTGCTGATTGTCCTGTATAATTTTCTTGACCTGCTCTTGGATCTCCTTCATAGTGTGGGTGAATTCTTTAGCATGCCCACTATTGTATTCCCTTCCTCCAAGATCCCTAAGCTCACAAACTCCCCTAGGATGCATTCCATAAACTATTTCAAATGAGCTTCTCCCTGTCATCCTATTCCTACTGTCATTATAGGCATATTCAGCCCGAGGTATGACTACATCCCATGTCTAACCATATTATTTTGTTAGGAGCCTCAATAGGTTACCCAACACCCTGTTGACCACCTCCGTTTGACCATCAGTCTGAGGATGGTATTCTAATCCAAAATAAATGTTTGTACCCAATCTATTCCATAATTTTTTCCAAAAATGGCTCATGAACTTAACATCCCTATAAAATACAATGCTTAAGGGTAGTCCATGAATCCTTACAAATTCCTTAAAGAATAGATAAGCTATGTGCCTAGCATCACTAGTAGTCTTGTATGGAATGAAATGCCCCATCTTGCTAAATCTGTCAACTACTACATATATACTATCATAGCCTTGCTTAGTCTTTGGTAGACCCACTATGAAGTCCATTCTCACACACTCCCAAGGTCTATTTGGGACAGGTAAGGGTTGATACAAGCCTACATTGCTACTACCTCCCTTTTCCTTCATGCATACTACACACTATTCCACATATTTAGTGACACCCTTTGTCAACTTAGGCCAATGATAGAACCTTTGTACTAACTCCAAGGTCTTGTTTACCCCAAAGTGTCCACTCATAGATCCATTGTGATTTTCTTGCATGAGATTCATCCTCATAGAACCCCTTGGCACACTTAACTGATTTCCTCTGAATAACAGTCCATTCTGCAATGTGAACTTAGAGAATTTTCTATGGAAGTGGTTATGAAAATCATGGCACACTTGATATGCCTCTCTAAAATCTTCATCTACTTGATAGAGGTCCTTAAAACTCTCTATGCATATACTGTTCAACTGAACTTCTTGGACTATCAAAATTCTCCTACTTAGTGCATCAGCAACCTTGTTCAACTAACCCTTCTTATGCTTAATGGTAAATGTAAAGGCTTGGAGATATTCCATCCATTTTAGATGCCTATTACTCAACTTCTCTTGTGTATTGATGTAGCTAAGGGCCTGATTGTCAGTAAACACCACAAATTCCTTAGGTAAAAGATAGTGTCTCTACTTTCTTAATGATTTCACTAGAGCATATAATCCTAGGTCATAAGAAGAGTATTTCTTCTTAGCTTCATTTAGCTTCTCACTAAAGAAGGCCACTGGTCTGCCCTCTTGACTTAACACACCTCTTACTGCTATGCCACTTGCATCACATTCAATAGTGAATAACTTATCAAAACTAGGCAATGTTAGGATAGGTTGTGTAGCTACTTGCCTTTTCAACATCTCAAATGACTTCAAAGCTTCTAAGTTCCATCTAAACTTAGCCTTACTTCCACCCTTAATAGTTTCCAACAATGGTGCACATATACCACTGAAATGCCTAATGAACTTCCTATAAAATTGAGCTAGGCCATGGAAACTCCTTACCTAAATTGTTGATGTAGGTGGTGGCCAATTCAGTATAGCTAACACCTTGTCTTGTTCCATCTTCAAAGATCCCTTGGATACCACAAATCCCAAGTAGACAAGATCTTGCTCAAGAAACTCACACTTCTCCAAATTAATGGCTATTTTTTCTTCATGCAACTTCTTCAACACTAATTCAACATGCTTAATGTGATCTTCCTTAGTTCTACTATAGATCAATATGTCATCAAGATAGACCATGACAAAATTACCTGTGAAGTCCTTAAGCACTTCATTCATGAGCCTCATGAATGTGCTAGGAGCATTGGTGAGGCCAAATAGCATCACAATCTATTCATACAACCCATCAGTTGTTTTGAATGTTGTCTTCCACTCATCTCCCTCCTTAACCCTAATCTGATGGTAACCACTTTTCAAATCCAATTTGGTAAAGTACATTTCCCCTCAAAGACAATCCATAAGGTCCTCTATCCTGGGTATTGGGAACCTGTATTTTATGGTGATTCTGTTAATTACCCTTGAATCAGTACATAGCCTCCATTTTCCACCTTTCTTTGATGCTAACACCACAGGGACTGCACATGGGCTGATACTCTTTTTAATCAAGCCTTGGTCCAATAATTCTTGGACTTGTCTAGCTACCTCTAAATTTTTATCAGGGGTTTGCTTATAAGCTACTTTATTAGGCAAGGAGGCACCAGGTATGAAGTCAATTTTATGACTAATCACTCTCTTAGGAGGAAAAGTTGTAGGAGTCCCATCATTGACTATGTCACTATATTTGTCAAGTAGAGTCTAAATCTCCTTGGGCTTTAACAAAATGGCATACCTTGCATTTGCCTCTTCCTTAATGTCTCTTAGAAACTCCTTTCCACTGCAAAATAACATAGTAGGAGTCTTATACTGTGACTCTTCATACTCAAACAAAGACTGTATATTAAATGTCTTGTCATTCTTCTTAAAGGATATGGAATTCTCCTTTCCATGATACACTACCTCTCTATCATATTGCTAGGGTCTTCCTAACAAAAAGTGGCAAGCACCCATTGGTAGGATGTCACAAAGAAATCTATCCTTGTAGCCTAATATAGAGAACTCTACCCATTTTTGCTCATTTACTAACACACTTTATCCCTTATTAAGCCAAGTCACCTTGTAAGGGTTCACATGGTGTATCTTGGTTAATTTCAACTTAGTAACTACCTCCTCTAATATGATATTATCAGTAGATCCAAAGTCTACTATCACCTTGCAGACTTTTCCAAGGATCTTACATCTGATTCTAAATAATTCCCTCTTTTTCTTAGGCTCATCCTTCACTGGCTGCCTGATTAATACCCTTCTAAACATTAGATTTTCACCCATCTCAAAGTCTATATGATCAACATCATGTGCCTTGACACTAGAAGTGTCTTCTTGAACATAAGCTACCCTCTTGTCCCTATTAGATGCAGTAGGCTTGTCAGGACACCTATATGCAGGATGACCAGTCGATCCACAATTGTAGCACTTCATATTTGAAAAATAGGATTTGCTTCTACCTCCTCTTCCCCTATTGGATCCACTCTAATTACCTCTACATCTACCATAATCACCTCTTGGTGTAGATTCATTGGTGTTCTCTATCAATCTATTTTCACCTTGATTTCTTTATTCACTGCTCCTACCTTTGTAACCTCCTCTCTATCCTCTTTGGTCTCTCCCTCTACCTTTGCCCTTCAGATTAGAGTCACTCTTCATCCTATTCTTCTCTTCAACCTTGAGAGCCAGCTGTTGACATCTCTGAACAGTATTGGGGGTCCACAAGCTAATCTCTTCTTGGATGTTCCACTTCAACCCACCTAGATACCTAGCCACTCTAATTGGCTCTTATTCTTGTTTCTTTGACCTAAGATAGATTATTTGAAACTCCTCTATATAGGAGGCTACATCCATATCTTTCTGCTTCAATCCTGTCTCCTTCTATGGAGTTGGATCTCATAGTCTTTTGGTAAAAAGTTCTATTTCATCTTAGTTACCATTTATTGCCAATTTTCTATAGGTTGCTTCCCAAGTCTGACTCTTTCATCTTGCATATATTTCCACCATGTTAGGGCTGATCCCCTAAGCCTTGACATAGCCACCTTAACATTTTGTGCATTTTTTATGCCTTCACACTCGAAGTGATTCTCCATCCCTTCAATCCACTCCAATACTATTTCAATGTCCATTTTCCCACCAAACAATGGGATGCCTTCTAAGGATTTACCACCCAATGCCTTGATGGCTTTCAAGAATATTTCCTTCTCCATCACAGGATCTGGTTTACGAATAATATCATCCTCTTCAACCTTCTTATTCCCTCTATCACTTGTTTCACCTTCTCTACCTTGGTCTCTTGCATCCACTACTTCTTGTAGTTTTAGCTTCATCTCTGCTAGGGGCCTCTTCAAGGAGTCTATTCCTATCCTTTTTCTCATCCATGTCCCTAGACAACTCTACATTTGTAACCATGTCTGTGGAGCCACAAGATTCCACCTCTGACATATACAATCCCAAATTTTTTGGGGCTTTGATACCACTCCGATGTAACACACCTAGGCTTGCTCTATACCCTATTCTCCTCTAGGGTATCCTTAGGAAAAATTAGTGACCTAGTAGGGTTCTATTCTCAACCCTACTCTCCTTAGGTATCTTGACACAATATCCTAACCTTTCACCTAGTGTACACCAATAGTACTGATAAAAAATACTCCATTCTGCAACATACACTAAGTCTTCCCTAGCCACAATCTTCAAGAATTGCCTCAATTCCTCTTAGGAATTAACTCCATGGAAGGATAGGTCATCAAGACCTCCATTGGTTCAATTTGAACCCCTGCATACACCATGCACAAACACATAACAATCAAGTGCTTCACAATGCACCTTTCTCACCCCAAATAGGGCTATAAGCCAATTAGGCCTTTTTCTTGCTAATTTGAAGATAAAGTGAAATTTTCCCACACAAGCCTCCAAAAGGGTTTAGGATTCAAACACCCTTTATCAAGAAATTTGATATTTTCAAGGTCTCCAATCCTCAAGTTGTTCGTACAACCCTTCCTACTATCATGCCTAGAAATTAGGGTTTTATGGCTTTTTGACAGTCTAAACACAAAAGTGTTCTTTAAATCCACTAAACAACTCCTCCAACCTTCTCCTTCTAATTGGGGATCTTAAATACATTACTCTATCCCTCCATGATCTCTAGTTGAATCTACCAATGCATTCAACCCTCCTTGCATCACTTGCAATGTTTCTTAGTCCCTAGCCATGCACAACAAGCTCGCCTAGGGAATCATTGCAAAAATTGCAAAACTACTTTCTTGGGTCCCTCCTTTTGTAAAAATAATGTACATGGAGTCTCATAACCCATGATAAGATCCCATATAGAATCTAAGGTGGCAAGTTGAGTTAAGACCCCATTTGTCCAACCTGCCTGGTTCAGACGAGCGACGGGGTAGGGTAAAACACAAAGAATTTAACAAAACCAATATAAACACTACAACTTTGTAAAATAACTCCACAAAGAATCTCAAATTGACCTAACCTACATTAATCAATGGATGCAGATTGAGATCTAATCCATCTACCTACTGTAAACAAGAAAACACACTGAAATTGCTCTGAAAATGCACACACAAAAAATCTTGTATTTTCAAAATGTTCACCAACCTTGCTTAGAGGTCAATGGAGGCCTCTTATACTTATCCCCATCCCTAATCCAATGGTTTCAGATAGTTACAATAACTATTTCATCAAAAATGCTCTTCTTGCACAATTGTTGTCAATGTTGTCAAATGACAACATTGACAATTTTGACAACTTTCCACAATTTTAGGAAATTCATTCTA
>MU227336.1:263936-276803 GCA_018584345.1 Thuja plicata | reverse complement strand
ATCTCTAATGTAAGAAAAATTGTCACCAAGGTACTTGTCATTTACCTTCTTTCCCTGATTGGATCCTGGAAGGAGTTGTATGAACTCCTCTAATTAATTCCTCTTTCCTTTCAAATCATCATCACCATCTCTACTATTCCCACTAGTTGAGGCAACGCTCACTGCTCTATGTTAGGATTAACTAGACAGAAATCTAACAATTACTTGCAGAGATATAACCAACATCAGAAAATATAAGACAAAAAAAAAAGAGAACACAATACACAAATATTTAACGTGGTTCACCCAAGCCCTGGGCTACATCCACCAAACAGCAAGTCCAATCTTTCTATTATCCAATGATTACAATCTGATTGCAATATGCAATCCCTTACAGCTCAATACCGTCGTAAGAAGAAAAAACATTACATAACTTAAAACCCTAACCCTAAGCTAATTTATACAATCTTTATGCCACTTTAGGGTTACAACATGTTGGCCCATAAATCAACCCCATGCATTGCATAAAGTGTAAAACACTTTCCTAATCAATCACCACAATATAACACTCTGCTCATCTTGTATGTTCTGAATTGCAACTGATCAAATCCTTTCTCTTTTCTCTGAAAGTCTGGATAACTTTGTTCTCTTGAAAATACTGATCACTTATGCAAATTTTGCTCTGAAAACTGAAACTCTTGGTGAAATGAAATGATCAATGGTAATGCCTACTTATTCAGAGAAATCAATGCACAAATCTTGTTTCAAAATCATGGATTTGCAATTAAGTCATTTCTATCATTAGTCCTACGTGCTGTGATATCAATTTTTTCTTCTAGCCATGGCATTTGAAACTGACAAATGGTCAATTTTGAATGATTTCTTTTTCAACTAAAACCTTATTATATTCAAAAAAAAATCAAGATGTGATATGATTGGCTTATTTATCACAACTTAGAAACTCTTTAAACATGTTTTCATAATCTCTATGCTCTGATTGGCTAATGACTATACAACATAGCGCAGAAGAAAACCTTATACTTTACCTTGCTCCTACTCTGGTTTCCTTCAACGACTGTGTGACTGTATGATCTCCTTGTTGCTGAGAGTTATCTTTAACTCTAGTTCTTTTCTTAGACTTAACAATCACCACATGATCAACATCTTGATCAATGTTCATCTCTTAATTGTTGATTGAATTCTCATAACTCATGTTTCTTTCTAAGACTCAAAGACTAAGGCTTTAAATAACTCTTGTTCAAACCTTTAGTTCCTTTAGTGACTATGCAACTGTGCAAAATCAAAGTCACTTTAAAATTTCACTAACTCAGAGTTTCTTTAGAGATTACATGACCACCATAAGATATTCTTTTAATTGGGCAGTTTGCATGAAATCTCATATCCATTTTGTACTTTCTTCATTTTCTCTGAGACTTCATGACTCCCTTTATATCATCTTTTATCCAATGGTTTGCATGTAATCTCTTTTAGCTTTACACTTAACTGTAGTTTATCCTGAGACTTTGCGACTTAAGCTATATCCAAGTCACAGAATGAAATTCTTAACCTCAGGTTTACATTGAGACTTTACACAAACCTCATATCTCTAAATGACTTAAACACGTGTTCAAATCAGAATCACCACCACTAAATTGTTGAAATTTCTTTAACTATTTGACTTTTATCAGTGACTTCACGCCATCCATTAGATCTTTTTCTTTTTCATGGTTCAAATCTCCTTGCTGCAAACTTCACTTGAGCTTTACTTATCTTTTATTAACCATGGTTCTTATTGAGACTTCATGACTAACTAAATCTCATTGTCGCTGAAACAATTTACTTACTCAAGGTTTACTTCAAGATTGAACACCAGCCTTTAGATTTTCTTCTAATCTGATGGTAGTCACTATATCTCTTAGTCTTTCATTCATCTGAACTTTTATCTTGCAACTTAATGTTGGCCATAGGATCAATCTTGAATCAAACGGTAGTCTCTTTATCTCATATCTTTTAACTTAACTCTTGCTTTCATTAGAGATCTCGTGACTAAATGCACTTAACTCATCTCTTAACCTCAGTTCACTTGTGAGACACCATGACTGAAGAAACTTGAAGTCTCTTAAAGATTTCTTAACTGATGATTTTATTGTGAGACTTCACGCCCACCACTAGATTATCTTGAAAATCAACAGCTATCACTAAATCTCATGAACTTTGACTTAACTCTTATTTTCTTTCGCGATCATGCGACTACATGAGAACTTCAACCCATTTAAAACTTTGATTAGATTTTGAGACTGTGTGACTCAATGATCTCAAACTCGCCAAAGTATTTCATTAACTCTGGGTTTTGAATAAGATTTTACGCACACCATGAGATCTAAATCTTCATCAACGGTTCACGTAGAATATCCTTAAAACTGAAAGCATATTCTTTTCTCTTTGCGGTAACGTGACCAAAGCATTTTTCCAGGTCTCTAAGTAATATGGAATATTCTCAAGGCTTAAAGAGACATCATGACCAACTTATAAAATATGAAAATAGGCACATGACTTAAGTGACTTGGTCTTTTCTGAAAAAGTAAATGTGAAATAGAATCAATTTTGAAGAACTAGGGTTTTCTCTTGGATATGCATGAAAATTGACCTAGGACTTAGGGTTTTACATACTTCATTGATTTTTAAATCTCAGAGACCAATAATTGTAGAGAATTTTTGACAGCATTGAAAAGAATTTCAACATTTGTACAGGAAACTGACTGAGAACTCAAATATTTTACTCGCAAGCTTCAAAACTTGAAATACAACATAAAGAGGAAAATGGAGCGCGGGGGGCAACGGTTGAATTTTTTGAACCAGGGTTTTAGGTGACACTCGGGCTTCAACTATAGGGGCCAGGCTGAGCATCATTGGCCTTTCAACCAATTCCCACACTAGTTTTTCAAGCGCCCTAGACAACCTTACCGAGCATGGCAGGATCCAGACAAAAATTGAGCAGAAGACTACTTCACCTTCAAAAATAATAGTGGAAAGGGGATCCAACATGGAGTTCCTACCAGATTCAAGGATATCAAGCATCATCTCTAGAGACCAAAGAAAACCGGAAAGATCACCGAGAGCAGAGAGGTAGAAATTCCCAAACCCACCTCTGCAACCCCCTTTTTAAATATTCAACATAAAGGATAGTGTGATAATTTAGATTTCCTAAGAAGAAAAGTTTTCTTTCTTAAATGGATGGGTTCTTGGCCTAACCAGTAAAAATCAAAGCATGTGTATATAGCCATGCTAGCGTAGATTGCACATTAAAAACCCTATCAAATGGATTTTACCTTGTGACATGCCCCACAAAGAATGCAAAGGTGGAAGTTCTCCAATCAGGGCCTCATTTCATGGATGGCTTGGGTTTATACATCAAGGATTGGGAACCAAATTTTGATCCATCCAAACACATGTTTGTGAACGTCCCTCTTTGGATAAACCTTAAAACCCTCCCACATGAATATTAGAATATTGAAACCCTAATAATGGTGGGGAACATGTGGGGAACATTTTTAGATTGGGGGGAGGCCCTCAACAAGAAAGATCTATCAACATATATCAAGATATTAATCCTCTAGAATGAAGCTACTCCTTTTCCTGAAACCCTAGAACTCAAATCTAGAGAAGGAATATGGAAACAACCGATTGAAAAAATAAGCCAAGAAGATGAGGAGATAAATTTGGTAAGGGAGATGGGAAAAGGAAAAAGACTTTGTGTGGTTTGGGAAGAGCTATTATGTGATAGAGGACAACAGGAGTTTCAAAAAGAACCTGAAGTAGAGGAAGTTGTTGTAAGAAACCAAACCCACATGCCAGAAAAAGGGGAGAGCTCCCATATTGAACCTACCCTTGAATTTATTCCCAGTTCATCCCCTCTCTCAAAGTTAGATAAGCTTAATAATCTTTGCGGGACTACCTCTCCACACTCTAAAAGGCTAGCCCCTGAAAACCCTAAGCCAAACACCACTCCAGCGAACACCAACCCGGTGCAAAGACATGAAACTCCAAAGCCCACACATTCGGGTGAGCAGATCATATGCAACAAGAAGAACAACAAAGATCATAGACCCACACAACCCAATAGGGGAATGCCATTTACTAGTCCAAAGTTCCACATGGATCCACCCACAACTGAAAACAATCCAACAGAGAGCCCAAAATCTCTGTCAATTCTGGAAGTTCAATGGCAGGGCTCTGCTGAAGGTGCCACCCCCGGTCAGAATACTTCTACTAAGATGGTGGAGGAGGAAAAGGAGTATGTCCATGCCACCTAGGTTGATAATATAGGCAATCTAATCAAGGATATCCCCATCTCACCTATCAAGAATCTGGGGGAGTCCTTTGAGGGAGCCAGAGACAGTGGGGGGAACAGTTTGGGCCATAAGAGTAGAGAGGATGGGGAAGACCTCGACACTGAAGACTTTCTTGGTCTCTCAAAATAGCTTGATATCATAGAAGTCAGAACCATTGAAAAAATAGACTCATCCAGGGTTAAATTTTCTTTTGGAGAAAATAAAAAGAGAGGGGAAAGCTCCCTAAAAAAGAGGCTTGCAAAGGCTGAAAGTGTAAGTGGCCAATGCAAATTGAGATCAGAAAAGGGTAACGCCCTTTCCGAGGAGCAATGAAACTCTTATCTTGGAATGTCATGGGCTGCAATGCCTCTGACAAATTTCATCTGATCAAGTGATGTTTTGATCAGGAAAAACCGGATGTAGTGCTTATTCAAGAAACAAAACTCAAAAATGAGGACTGTGCTTTGTTTGCAGCAAAATTCCTGAGATGGAAATGTTTCTTCATGGATGTAGACAGTGTGTCTGGAGACTTGGGCCTCTTAGGGAAGGAAGAGGAAATAAACATTGATATTATTCAACAACACAAATCATGGATATGGGCAAGGGTGGCATCTAAGCAACTTCTCAAAAATATTAACATCATAAACATTTATGGCCCCAACAGTCCTGCTCTCAAACTTATTTTGTGGCAGGAAATCTCAAAATTCCTAAAGGATAATCCGGTAGAACTATTTATCCTTGGGTATGACTTTAATGCCATCCTTAGGCTGGAAGACAAAAAAGGTGGTCGTGGATGGACTGGAAAAAGTCAGATGGACTTTCAAAATTTCTTTATGGATAATGGCTTAATGGAGATAGAACTAAAAGGTGGAGACTATACATGGACAAACCACAGATTGGATTTCAACAACATAGCAGAGAAGTTAGATAGATTCTTACTAGCAGGGGATTGGACAGCCACAAAATGGATATGTAGGGTGGAGATACTCCCGATAACAAGATCAGACCATTACCCCATTGGATTGAGAATACAAGAGGATTTTGTCCCCGACAGATGCCCCTTCAAGTTCAAAGAAATGTAGCTTAGGGCTAAAGGCTTTGATGACCTGGTGAAAACATGGTGGAACAATGCTCCGAATAGAGTTGGGAGTCTTTCTTTTATCTTTTTCAAAAAGCTTCAATTCCTAAAGAGAAGTTGAAAATTTGGAATAGGGAAAGCTTCAAAAACATCTTTGTGGAGAAATTCATATTAGAAGAGGAGCTAAAAACCCTAAATGAGCACATTATTACCCATGGAATGACTAATGTAAAATTTTTAAAGGAGAAGCAATTAAAAAAAGAGTATGAGGAAACATTGGCTCAGAAGGAGATATATTGGAGACAAAAGTCAAGAGAGTTGTGGCTCAAGGATGGAGACTGGATACAAAGTTTTTCCACAACTCTACTAAAGTGAAAAGGGCAGGGAAAAAAATATTCTCCATCAAAAACTAGTAGGGACTCACTTTGGAAAAGGAGAAAGAAATCAAGGATGAAGCAGTGAGATACTTCTCACAAATCTTTTGTGTAAAAAGGCAGCAAAACACCGATTCTAAGGAAATTATCAACACAATACCAACATGCATTAGCTTGGCCCAAAATGCATTCCTATTGAAACCAAAAACTATTAAGGAAGTCAAGAATTCATTGTTCAAGATGGGGGGAGACAAGGCACTGAGCCTAGATGGGTTCACTACTCTCTTTTACCAACATTTTTGGGACCTTGTGGGGACAGAGGTATGGGAAGTAGTAGAGGAGGCATGCAAAGGGAAATTTATCCTTAAAGACATGAACAACACTCCCATCGCATTGATTCCCAAAAAATCTGACTCCTCTAGCTTCAGGGATTACAGGCCTATTGCTCTATGCAATGTCATTTACAAAATACTATCCAAAACAATGGCCAACAGACTAAAAACAGCCCTGAAAATAGTAATATCAGAGGAACGGAGTGGCTTCACCCCCAATCGCTTGATATATGAAGGGATCATCATTGCCCATGAGGAAATTCATACAGTCTGGAAAGCCAAGAAAAAAAGGATGTTGGTCAAACTTGACATTAGGAAATCGTATGATGAGGTGGATAGGGGCTCCTCTCCAAAATCATGGCAAAGTTTGGGTTTACAGAGGAATGGATAAAATGGATTGAGGGCTACATCTGCAATGTGTGGCTCTCCATCCTAGTTAATGGTAGCCTGCAGGGATTCTTTGAAATATGCAAAGGCATACAAAAAGGGGATCCAATATCCCCTTTCCTCTTTGTTATCATGGTAGAGGCCCTAGGCAGACTTATAAAACAAAAAAGAAACTCAGGTATATGGAAAGGAATAAAGGTAGCGGTTGGAGTGCCGGCCCTTTCACACTTGCAGCTTGTTGATGACACCTTTCTGGGGGGGAGGCCTCTTGCATAAAAGTGAGAAATATGAAGTAAACACTGGAAAAATACACCACTGCTTCAGGACAATAGGTAAACTAGATGAAATCAGAAATCTATTTCTTTAACACTCCCCCTCAACGACAAAGAGACATTTGCAAAGTTCTGGGCATGAGGAAGCGAGCCCTCCCATCCAAATATTTGGGAATCCCATTTTTTGAGGGGGCAGGAAAGTCTAAAATTTGGGTAGACCTAACATCTTCTATTTCAAAAAAAATGACGGGTTGGAAGGGGAAATGGCTCTCATCGGCAGGCAGAATTCTTATGCTAAAATCAGTCATCTCAGCAATGCCAATTTTTCCAATGTTCTGCCTATGGATCCCAACCAACATTTTAAATAAAATTGGTCAAGGCATGCAAAATTCTTTTGGAATGGATTGTCTTAGGATGAAAAAATCCCTTTTCTTGCATGGGATAAGATTTGTAATCCCAAGAAAGATGGCGGTGCGGGAATCAGAAACTGGCAACTTATGAACACTGTACTAGGGGCCAAATTAATATGGGCAATCCAACAGAAACTAGATTGCATGTGGGTTTGTATCCTCAAAGAAAAATACCTTGAAAACACTAATGACAACCACATTCTCACTATCAGAAACCCTCCCCAGGGCTTTGCAATGTGGAACTTTATTATCTAATGTAGACAAATAATCACGGATCATGTATCTTGGAATGTAGGTAATGGGCAATCTGCAAAATTCTAGGATGACTCATGGAATGGACTTCCAGCACTAAAAGGGAATGGTGATCTCCATGATCTTTGAAACTATTTCATTTGGGCTTGGGGGGAACATATATCAGACTACCTTAAGCTGACTAGAGAAGCACATGGTAGAGAATGGCAATGGAAAATAGTGAACCAGGAGAACTTATCAGATCAAAAGAAAGCTACAATGCAAGTAATATTGAAAGATAGAAGGATCCTTCTTACCTCAGACAAGGACAGGGTGACATGGTGTGCATCACAAAGAGGAGAATATTTAGTCAAACTAGGCTACCAGCTTCTGGAAAGGGCTGACAGGGAAGTGCAATGGCCTACAAAGCTTTGCTGGAACAAACATTGCCTCCCCAAAGCTGGGGTCTTCACATGGCTTGCATCCAGAGGTAGAATCATGATAGGGGAGAGAAGGAAAAAAATTAGTTTTCTAGGCCCCACGAAATGCATGATGTGTGGCAAGGCAGAAGAGGATGCTGATCACCTCTTGGTCATCTGTAAAATCACAAAATCTTGTTGGGAAATGATCCAACACAATCTGGGGTGGCATGGACACCTACAAAATACTCTAAAAGATGTTTTTTTGGGGTGGCCCTCTGCTCCCAGCTGGTCCCGACTTGATGCAATTTGGGATATATCTCCCTCAGCTCTACTTTGGGAAGTTTGGAAAGAGAGGAATCATAGAATATTCAAAGACCAAAAGAGACTTTAGCCATGCTCATGAGGAGGATCAACAATTCAATAGAGGAAATAATGACCACATCAACAAACAACAAATCCATGAAATGCCCCTTTACTCAATTTCACTCAAAGATTCAAAATAGATGACCAGGCATTAAAATTTGCTCATGGGGAAATTGCTTGAAACACAAGACCCACAAGAAGAAGTAAGGAGTTAAGTGGGAACCACCCAACAAGGATTGGATTAAAATAAATTTTGATGGGGCCTCAAGAGACAACCCTGGGGTATCTGACATTGGTGCCATTGTGAGAGATTGGCAAGGAAAATTATTAGCCTTTGAAGTAGAAAGGATAATTGAAGGGAAAAATAATATGGTTGAAGTGTAAACAGCAATGCTAGGGATCAAAATGGGGCTAAAATGAGAAATTAAAAATCTCCACCTAGAAGGGGATTCGGCTGTCATTATCGGGGCCATTCAAAAAGGTCATATCTGGGAATGGCACCTTCAATCATCTATAAATCACATATCTAAACTTCTCAATGGCTATGAGAATTTTGAAATATCACATGTTAGAAGAGCAGGCAATATTGAGGAAGATTGCCTGTCAAATTGGGCAGCCAATTTTAATATGGTGGAGAACAAGCAATATGAAAATTTTGCTAATATCATTATGGAAGATGAAGAGTGATGGATGCCAGTTGTTCCACATGGGGGTTAGCCCACGTCACTAGAAATGACAAAAATGCAAATTGGGGGATGCTACGATTATGAACTCATGTAAGACCAATGGGATAGGAATTTCTAAATGAGGGAATGAAAGGACCTGACATTATTACAATTCAATTCAAAACATCATTGTTTTGCAGTGGCGACGATAAAGGGAATTTACACTTCATCCCTTCATAAATGATGGAATGATATCATTTTGACACTTGGGCCAAAGCACATTCATGACATGCGAGTCTCTAACCCTGATCCATGCCAACTTAATCATTGGAAGGACAAAAGGTAGGTGGAATGGCAGGAATATGATGGATATGGGATGCTGATGGGATGGAAAAATCAGTCAGGAAAAGTTATGATTAAATTATAAATTAATATGCAGATATTCGCATAAATGCTCACACCCTCTACACATTCTCTAAATGCTTTAAGTTACTCTTCACTTTTTGTAAGACTGATAAGCTTGCAAATTGTTTGAGCACAGGTTTGGAGATTGCAGAGATGGAGGCGACCTTCACGCTGAAACCGGGGAGGAACAAACATCAAAAAGGATTTTTTGGAAAAATCAAGGTCAACCGAGTTTGAAAGCTTATGAAATGGTTCTCCAAGGATCTAGAGGATGCGGTCATGGACACTCTGGGCTCAAAATTCATCGCAACCACCCACAGAGGATGCCTAAATGTGATTATTCCCTCAATGTTGCTGGCATGGGCCCTAGAACTTGAAGTGGAGCACGAGGAGGTGCGGGAGGTCATGGTGGAGCTGTTCAACATAGATTTACAGGAAGACATGGACTATTTCCTTGAATGGTCATGGTCAGGAGTTGGTTTCAGCGTCACTGAAGGAATTAGTGATGAAGACCGAGAAAGAGTGCAAGGCATCATCCCATTTGTGCGATGGCCATGGGGAATAAACAAAGACAATTACTGCATGGATAGATTCATTGGGTGGGAGACCATCAAAGTAGTAATAAGGTAATGCCCCCCACCACCTGATGCTAGAGAGATGGCTCTAAACTTGCAAGTCCCTCAAATAAGATGGACTGTGCATAACGCACGCCGAGCATGCCAAGGTTGAAGAAACCAAGTAAGGATGTAAGTGAAATTCACCAAAAAGTAAAAAATATAAAAAAAAATTGGAAGTTTTTGTAATATGGAGTACAGCTGAGAATGACACTTGAATTTTGACTGGGCCACAATGCCATTTTGAGCTTGATAATGTCTGTCTCCAACCAAAATATCATCTTTTGAAGCACATCCAGTTAAAGATAAGCCAAAATCAAAAAGAAAATGGTGAAGGAGATAGCATAGCTGGGGGTAAGATAGTAAATGATAGTATAATGAAGACAGCATGCAGAATGATGATAAGTTTTCTTTTTACATTCTCTCAGCTCTGTTACTAAGAGAAAATGCAAAAACTATGGTAGGAGGCACTGAAGTGCCGGATGAAAAGACTCAGCATCCATTTTGAGGCATTTTTCTATTTTGAATAGATTGTAATGGTCTACGACCAGTAGCATGACTGTGCAGAACAGAAAACTCATACTTGAAATGTAAATCTTATTTTTTGTTATCAATAAAATATCCAACTATTACCGATAAAAAAATACAACCAACATAAAGAATTTAAATATTTTTTATATCAATATAAAGGAAGAAAAATAAGGGAAGTCTTTGAGAATGTGGAAAATGGGGTTCCTAAAAAGACACTAGAGGAATAACTTTAGAAGGACCTACAAGAGAGCACTCCACAAAGGGTAAGATAATTTCTTAAGGATGCTGGAGTTATCTTGTACCAAGGATGGGATATGTAATTCACATTTATATTTGATTATTTTGCAAGAAAGGAAGATCATGGGTTATGAATTAAGCCTAAAGATTTTTAATAGATTGTCACTGCATCTGGTTATGATCCTGATTAGAAGGATTTATTGCAATGGGATTTATACCCAAGAGATCATAGGCCACTACTTGTAGATGTTGATGAAGCATTCAAGAAGATAATTATTCAACAAGTTGGTAGAAATCATCCACAAGAGAAAACATGATTAAATGTGGATGTTGCTATGATGAATGAAGCTTAGGTGGATGATTTAGTTAGAGAAGTAAACAATTACAAGAATTCATTGAAGAGAAATGAGGAAGAAAAGGAAGCATTGAAAGAGAAATCCTTGAGGTCACAAGAAGGTTGTTCCACTAGTTACAGTTTCAAAACCAATGATTATGTTGTAGAAAAAAAGGTGATAGAAGCAATGGAAGATGCATCTTATTAGAGGTATAAAGCAGAGAAACTAGAGAAAAGAATAAAGGAGAAGGGTAATTATTTGGCTATAAGTATTGTTGAAAAAAGGTGTGAAAGATTAATGAAGATGGTTGATAAGTATTGGGCTACTTATTCTAAAACTTTTAAGGGATTGGAAGAACATTGTAGATTAAATGATATTCATGACAGAGAAAATAAACACAATTGATGTAGAGAATATAGAGTGGATTCAGTTGGGAAATGTTTTATGGAGTGCATATGAGGAATGGGGTATGAAATTAAACACAGATATAAAGCGACTTGAGTGCGATGTCCTGGATGTATTACCCACTTTGCTTGAGGATGGTTTTCCAAATCTATTGGACAATTGTAAGAGTATGCTTATGGAATGTATATTAATCAGATTTCCAGAGTTACGGACTATCAAGGATCTTACCATTCATGTGCTAGTGATAATAGACAAAATGTACCGACAAGAATTTGCAATAGAAGTTTTAACTCGACATGTGGAGGTCTACAAAAGTGATGAATATACAACTCATTTGTAAAATCTTAATATATTTTAGATAAGATATTATGTTGTTTAATTTTTTATGAAAGGACACGTCTATTGTAAGTAGTTGTGGCCCACATCTATATAAGTGGACACATTTTGTGAAGGCCATACTCCAAGTCTTTTAAATTTATTTAAACTTTATTTCAAATATTAATGATTAGACTGCTCTCTTTTTGGAGGTTCTCAAATAAGTGTTTTATTAATTGGTTCCTTTGTGATTTATATTGCCAATAAATTTAAGCTACTTTGAGTCTTTGTGAACAATACATTATTTATTTATATTTCAATTTGATCATCATAATTATGTGAGTTGTTCCATATCTATTCGGTTTTGTTGGTCTCTTTCACTAAGGGTTAAATTCAGTTAAAATAATTGGAATATCAATCAGTAATTAAAGGCATTAAAGATCAGGTCAGATGATAGGGTTATCTCAGTGGTAATCTTAAAAATTGTCTCCCAAAGGTTATACATAAGGATTAATGAAAGCACAGACTCTGTAGCCCAACATAAAGAAGGAACTGATCACATCACTCAATATATATAAATCAGTTCATAATCCTTTCAAGAATTTATAATTTATACAATACACATATAAACATCCATTTGTTTAGTGAGAAAGTAATTTAATATCAAAAACATTCTATACATTTCATAATTTGATTTTCTTAAAATCATATTGCCAACTTAAGAGAACATTTGTAGAAATCGGAGTATCTAATCTAATCATATCTGTAGACATAATTGAACAGAATTGAACATAAAAGTAAGCTTTAACCTAACCCTAAGAATACACTAAATTAATTTGTAATTGTAAACCTTATTAAACCAAAAACCAAATAAAACTACAATTAGAATCAATATATAACTCTCACACTAAACCAAAGCCTAAATTAAACTAGATAACCTTTATAAAACCTTTAGCTAAAAAAATCCTTATGCCTTTTGTAATACTAAATCTAATCAAACACTACTTTGGATGGAATTACAATGTTAATCCTGATTCAACATTAAACCAAATTGAATTGTAAACATCATACTAAATCAAATAAAACCAAAACTCAAATTATAGGCCAACCTTAACATTGTAGCAATTTGAATCGTAACCATAATATTGAACCAAAATAAAGACAAAACTAGATTGAACCCT
>MU227336.1:157931-175820 GCA_018584345.1 Thuja plicata | reverse complement strand
ACTGTCTTTTTGAAGTAAGTTGAAGAAAAAATCTTTAGCCTCAGCTCTGATAGCCTCCTCATCACTAGAAGTGTTGCCATTGATGTTGAGTTTAGAGATCCGATTATTCATTCTATGCTTTAGTGTATTCATAAAAAAATACTTAGTGTTCCTATCCCCCTCCTTCAGATATATCTTTCTCGATCTTTGCCTCCAGAATGCTTCTTCTTTAGCTATTATTTCATGCATCTCAATCAACTTTCCATTCTCCTGATCTCTAGAGACAAACTTATATCCATCTTTTTGAATACTTTCCTGGATTTCCTTAATCTCTAGACTAACACTAGCTTTTGTAGTAAAAATGTTACCAAAAGTTTCCTTATTCCAATCCTTGATATTTTCTTTAACATTTTTAAGTTAACACTAGGAGATGGATGTTGTTGGGGAAGATATTACTGATAAAGGAGAAGACACAGGAAAAGGGACGAATGAGGCCCACACCACTGAGGAAGAGCAGCTGCAGGGCACCGGAGAAGAGCTGAGAGAACAGACTTTAGAAAATAAGCCACCCCTACCGCCTTAGTGGCTAGTAGAGAGCAGGAAAAGAAAGGCTTTGTCCACTCCTGAAACTCCTCTCTCCCTGGCTGAAATGATGGCTCAGGTCCAGGCCCCACCAAAGGCCAAGAAAGCCTAGACAGTTCATACTCTTCGAACCGGGCTAGGTAGAGAAACAGTTGTCATTGTGGCGACACCTCCCCCAGACGCCGATGAAGCAACCATAGAGCCTGGAGATTACAATGTTGTAGAGGTATCACTGGGGAAGAGGGGAAAACAGGGCAAGGTGGACCTGCTAAAGGAGGCAGCTAGGGCAGTGGAGGCCTGTTATGAAAAAGAGGCCCAAAAGCTCAAAATAGAAAAGGTGAAAAATGCAAACCTTATGGGTTGCTCACTGAGATAGCTTGACCTATCAACGCCGCTCCTCCGGAGGCTTCCACATCTGAAGATCTACCGCAGAGTGACATAGACTCCCTGTGAACAATGAAGAAGAAGGCTCAGGCGGTTGACAAGTGGGTCGCTCTGCAAATAAGAAACACCCAACATTTCCTAGTATCCACCCTCCAAGACCTATATGCGGCCCGGCATGTTCTGCACCAGGTAGAGACTCTCATTGACCTATGGGAGGGTGATATTGAAAATTATCAAGCATGGAAGGTAGAGCTTGAAGAACTCCTCGGCCTGGGAGAGGAAATGGTTTCAAAATCAAGAATTCTGGAGGATGAAACATTTGATTTCATGAGGACCCAACACTCCAGACTTGACCTCACATTGGAGGTAACCAAGCAACTTGTGGGGACTCTACAGGAGAAGATCAATGTAGTAAAGTATTCTTTCAATTTATACAAGTCTTTTGTAGCAAAGACTTCCGGGGCTAACCCCCTTAGTATAGATACGTGCACGCCAGAGAATTCAATTTTGGGGAGTTTTGATGAAATGATGAAGTCCCGATATCAATCCCCGGAGGGAATAGATGGTGCTCAAATGATGAGATTAACTCGTATGGTGCTTAGTGGCCATGACACGGAAAAAAATGGCCAATGAATTTAAAGAGAATGTTCCAGACCTGGGGGAAAAATTGAGGTGGCTAAGTACCGAAGGGCCAGCCTGAAGGATATCGATGAAGATGGCATCTCCCGCCTCCTCTAGGCTTTCAATGATAACAAAAAACCATAAGTTTTCTCCAGAGGCTGGAGAAAACCCAAACATTTGGTATTATTTATTCTTTTGGGAATGTAAGTTCCCGGTTCCCAGAGTCTCAGATCCCAAATTTTGTATTCTTTCGAGTGATCCATGTCCTAGTCCCCGAGGCTGATCGGTCACTTTCAGGAGCGGTTAATAAAGCTGTCAGAAGGTCGTTGGCTACATCAAGGGGGTGTCGACTCAACAATTGATTTTCTTACAAGATGGTCTTCTCGAGGCACCATTCAGAGGTACATCTGGTGCATTGGAGATAGGGCGCTGCATTTCCTATTTATGAGGCATGTAGCCTTGATCCCCGGGGATCTAATTTCTTCCTTCTCCTTCCTGGCTCTCTTCTCGAGGCTGATTCTTCCGCTATATATTCCTTTCTCATTCTTCTGACATGTCAGGCCTATTCCATCTCAAGGTCTTTTGTAGGGTGGTGCAGGTAGTACCGGCCCCCAGATATTATATTTTATTGAAATATGATGTAAAATAGGGTTAGGGTTAGGGTTAAAAGAGAATGTGTATGAATAGTAAGACTGGCCCATTTCCAAGGGTCAGCAAAATTGATGATTTTCCTATCCATAGTAATAGAAAGGTGATCTTTTCATTCTAGTTGCAAAGCTCAATGCTCCATTATCCCATTTTCAATAGTAGGACGCTCCCCTGGAGCCACCATTGTATCACGCACCAGTGCTTGCTGGAAGAGACATTAATGAAGAAGGGAGAATTCTGTGTAATGATGTTGTTGGCATTCATGCTTCTGAGTTAATGGTATTTTATGTTTCATGTTCTTTATGTCTTCTACTCTGACATGTCAAATAGATTAACGACCTCTTTTCCCTCGGTACTGATAAAATACTAGCTGATAGTTGTGTATTCCTTTGGTATTTAGTGTAGTATATCAGAGTATTATTGATGTCTTGAACATTTAAACATAACTATAGTTAGATGAGGTACTTCTAACCCTGCAGGATCCTTTTTTTCATTTTATTTGCTAAGTGTAGAATGCTAGAATAAATCTCACCTCATTGAATCTCCAGAGAGAACGAGTTGAAGAAACCAGCTATCCCCCTCGAAAACAGTCACTTCTCCCAACTGAGCCCCGCTCCGTCATGACCCGACACCTAGGTGCTTGAAGGCCTTGGGAATCCAACTTCCCTGGATAACCTTTGCAGGCAGAGTTGGCTAGTACCTCCGGTACCCGGTGACAACTTATGACTATTGGCAGACCCAGTCAGCAAAACCCCATCAACAAAAACTAGCGCTAGAAGGAGGGCATGAACTTGTCCCCTTCTCGAGGTTCTGATTTTACACCTCCTGAGGGTTCCCCGAGTTATAGTTTTAAGAGTCAAGCTTTGAATGGGATTGGGTCTTTCTCCCCAGTGAAATTTGAAAGAATCCTTAGGTCTACCCTGAATCCTGGAAGGTTTATCGAACTCAAACCGCCTGCTCAAAAGAAATGTTCCCTGAAAATCACACCAGCCACTATTGTTAGGGCGTCTAGCATACCTCAAAATACCCAAACTTCTCAGGAAATCCTAGGAACTAGTCCTCAAACTACCCAAAATCCATTTCCCCTAATGGCCACATATTTTAAAAACACCGGGTCCCCAATGGGAACTTTTTCGGGTGCAATCAACGACTTACCCTCCCACCCGGAGAAGATCTTCCCATGATATGAGCACTTAGGCTCACGGACCATAGAAGAACATTTACAGGCATATAAGGATGCCATGAACCGACACCAGATCTAGCATGAAGATGTTGTGACTCAAATGTTTTCCTTGTATTTAGGATAAGGTGAGTTGAACTGGTACCTTAACCTTCCTGCCAACTCCATAAACAGTTGGTAGGACATGGAGGATGCCTTCCTAGTTGCCTTTCACATGCATGTGGACCCAGCCTAGTCCCATAGCTAGTTCATCTCCATCAAGAAGGAACCCAATGAACCTCTTACAGCATTCAACCATCTGTTCCAGCACACCTTGAAGCGGTGCACGGGCCCTTTTATTCCATCCCTAGAAGTAACCATACAGACTTACCTTAACGCGATGGACCCCTTCATTGCCACTCTCCTTTGGAGAACAACTACCGTGGGTGACCGGGGTACTTTGGCAAAAGTTTACAACTTAGCTTTAGAATTATCCCGTGGTCTCAATAAATCCCCAGGTGGGATTGGGCAGAGTATGCCCTTCAACATGATCCCCGGTGGAATAGCATATGCTGGGGGGTATAACCCCAATTTGGTGATGGGTGCTCCCTCGATGGCAATGAATCCCCCACCACCCCTGATAGACTAGCAAACCTGGCATGTTTATCCCATGAAACCCAGGTGGTACTAGGTCTAGAAGCTTTCCCTTGGAATCAGCCACACCAGGCACAACAGTCTCAGGCACAACCGTCCAGAGTGCCCTTCTTTTAGTCATCTATGATTGGAGGATTGCCGCCCTCGACTCTGGCTAATACTGCTACCTTCCCGAAAAACCAACAACAACAACCGTCACATTGTGATGCCAACACTCAGTTGACCGCTGAGGTTGAATCCCTCCGGAAAATGTTGTCTACCTTAACTATAGACATGGGTCAACTGAAGGTGGGGTCCTATGCGCCCCAGAATTCAAATTTCCAAAGGGGAACTATTTTCTCCGGCCAAAGAAACAACAATGCTGGGGGGAGAAACTTCAACAATGGGCCTAGGCCCAATCAACAGCAATGGAATAATAACATGAACACCGAAGGCCCACCTCCGAACCAAAATGCCAACCAAAATAGTGCTAGACCATCACATTTCACACTAGTTGCAGACTTTCAGCCCATGACTAATTGGTGTAGATTGCATGACATGGGTTCACACAATGAGATAAATTGTGCCACGATGGAAAAAGTCATCATGATCTCCTAGCTAGACAGACAGCAGTCGCATGATGCCACCCCTCCAAAGCCTCATGTTCAAGAGCCAACCCACAGTGCCTTCACCTGTGAGACCATCTTCTTCAGAACTTCCAGGGAAGATGAAGAGGAATCTAAATTACAAGGATTCTTTGATGAATCTATCTCACCCTTCGAGGCCAACACCTTCACCAACCCACAAACTCTATACAATACACAGAGTCAGGTTGGTAAAGGACTAGCTTGCACACCCACACCTCCTATCAAAGACACCCCTCCTCCCTGAAATAACACAACTGACTGACCCGCTCCTCCAAAGGATTCTAGCTATAACCAAGTGAAAGACCTAGTCGAGGGAAATCACCAATTCCCAGGAGGAAGATTTGACATTACAAAGGTGTTAGAACAGACCACCACCTCCATGACCTTGATGGAGGTCTTGCTAAACTATCCTGAATAGAAGAAGTCACTTCTGAAGCTCTTGGGGAACCCGAAAGTCGTCAGCCACCCACCCAAGACTATCTTGTTCGAAGATGCTAATGTGGCCGTCTTTCGGGGGAACAATGAGGATCCTCCCTTCCTACTAGGCCTGAATATCCAAGGCAAAAATATACACAATTTCTTAGTAGACTCTGGAGCTTCAGGTAATATCATGCCCTTGTCCATTTGTCAAAAGCTCGAATTCCATCCCACCCCATCTAATGGTGCAGTGATCTAGCTGAATAAGACTATCGTAAAAATGGTGGGGGAATTGAAGAATGTCCAGATACAGCTTAACTAGGACCCCAGAATAGCCAGCATAATCGACGTCCAAGTGGTGGACATCCCAGAGACTTATGGGATATTATTAAGTCAAAATTGGTCTAAGTCCTTGAATGGATACTTTTCGACCGACTTCACCCATTTATGGCTCCCCTAGGAAGGAGAATCAAATAAGATCCAGGTCAAAAGTGAACCCCGGATGAAAAATACCCTTACTGAGGTCGGGAGGGTCAATGAGGTCTTCTTCTCTGAGACTCCCCAGGGGTGTACCGACCCTTTAAAATCTTAACATTCGATTTCATCCCCGGAGAGGATCCCGTAGTGCTGTAGAGAACCCAAGACCTAGAAGAAAAGATGAGAGTTGAGATTGACTTTCACGGTACCACAGCAACCCTTGCTACACTCCTATCTGACACTTGGTGCCGAGTACACTATTAGAAACACTAAGAGCTCGAGTGTGGGCCCTGCCTTTTAGTCGCTAACTAGCACATCGATGCCTTCCAAAATAAAGAACATATAGCTGATTCTCCAGAGCCTAATGTTCCTACGGGATGCATTCCTTTGGTGCCATCTCCCTAGGAATCCCAAATCCAAACACCTCTAGAGGTAAACTATACCTTCAAGCCTGTAGCTCAGGAGGGAGCTCCTGAGTCTCCCAACAGCAATCCAAAGGCTACTCTCACTCCCCAGCCCCAGATTATGAACAATGACTTGTGGACCCTCAAGTTTGATGGGTCCCGATCAAAACAAGGCTGCGAGACCGGGGTAGAATTAATCAACCCACGAGGGAAGTCCTTCCTCGCGTCCCACAGACTATAGTTCAACTATACAAATAATGTCACAGAGTACGAGGCTTTGGTCTTTGGACTCTTATTTGCATTAAGGAAAGGTGTCACCCACCTCCAAGCTCTGGGTGATTCAGAGTTGATTGTCAAACAAGTTCGGAGTTAATACACATGCCATGACAAAAGATTGGTCACATACCGTAATAGGGCTTGGAGCCTTATTGAATATTTTGATGCCTTTGGCATTGACCTCATTCCCTGGTGATGAAACTATGTCCCGGATGCCCTCATCCTTTCTGCCAGCACACTTGAGCCAATGGCCAGCTCGCGACTCTGGAGATTTTCAGTTGAGATGGTCCCCACCCCATCCATTCCAGACAATGTCACCCACTTTCAGGTTTTTGAGAACGATCAGCATATCCTAGCCTTCATGGTGAATGTTGGCATCTTTGAAAACCAGATAGTGGGAGAATGAGACCATGACGATACTGGGCAGGGTGGCGAAGATGATGGGATCATGGACCTACCTACTAACACCATCCTAAAGGGAATGGTTGCACTGGAATGAATCTTCGACTCAGACCCTCAGGCCCGGGAGGTGTCATCTTCCTCCGAGGGAGGAAAGTCTAAAAAAGTAAACATCGGCCAGCCTGGTAAAGAAAAGATGATCCACATTGGTACCTCCTGTTCCCCTGAAGAGAAGGAGAAGATTCTCGTGGTTCTCTAAGAATACATCGATGTAATTGCATGGGGTTACAAAGACTTGAAAACATATGACACATTCATTATGATTCATACTATTCCCTTGAAACCTGATGCTAAGCCCTTTTGGCAAAAGTAAAGACTGGTCAACCCCCTGATCGAGCCTCTAATTCATCAAGAGGTAGAAAAATTATTGTCAGCCCAGATAATCTTCCCAATCCGGCACACTACATGGGTTGCCAAGCTAGTCCCTGTGAGAAAGAAGAACGGTGAGATCCGCCTTTGCGTGGATTTTTGAAACTTGAATAAGGCCTCCAAGAAAGATAATCACCCTCTCCCTTCATTGGATGAGGTGTTATAGATAGTGAATGGATCTCAGATGATGTCGTTCTTGGATGGGTACTCTGGATATAACCAGGTCATGGTTAAGTATGAAGATAGGGAGAAAATAGCGTTTACCACCAAGTGGGAAATGTTTACATATAGGATAATGCCCTTTGGTCTAATTAATGCAGGGGCCACATTTCAAAAGGCCATGCACATTGCATTCGAGGGCCTTGTGAATTGGTGCATAATCATCTACATGGATTATTTGACCATCTTTTTTTGGGATAGACGTGACCATTCCGCCCATCTCGCTCAGATCTGCGAGAGATGTCACCGGTATGGAATATCCCTCAACCCCAAGAAGTGCATATTTGGGGTCACCAAAGAGAATTTGCTCAGGCATATTGTCTTCGAGAAGGGCATAGTCATCGACCCTGAGAGAGTCAAAGCGTTGCTAAACTTACAACTGCCTGGCAGCAATAAAGAGATGCGATCCTTCTTCGAAAAGATCAACTCCGTCCGGAGGTTCATCACTGGATTCACAGAAATAGTCAAACCACTCAATGAGATGATGAAGAAGGATACCAAGATTGAGTGGAGTCCTGAAGCAAAGTGGGCATTCACCCAGATCAAACAGACAATAACAGAAGCACCTGTCCTAGCTAGTCTGGACTATTCCCTTCCATTTTACATTTACTCCTTTGCGTCACCGTATTCTACCACGGCAGTGTTGACTCAAAAGGTTGAAGGGGAAGAATGACCAATAGCTTTCATGAGCTCGCCCTTTAAGAACACCGAGGTCCGATATTCATCACTAGAAAAATAGGCCTTCACTCTGGTTTGCACCATGAAGAAATTCTGGCATTATATTCTCTAGAGAGAGGTACATGCTATCATTCCGGACCAGGCCGTCAAGTCTCTACTGATGCAGAGTGAGTTGGGCAAAAGATGGGAGAAATGGATGGCCATCCTCCAGGAATATGACTTAGAAATGCATCCTATGAAGATAGTCTAGGGCTAGGGACTAAGTCGAGCAATGGTAGAAGAGACTCCCCGCATAGAATGTCAAGCTTACACAGTGGAGTCCATCACCAGAGACCCGTGGTATACCAATTTGGTATATTTGCTACTAAATAAAAAATGCTCGGAGGGGTTACCTCCCAATAAATGTCGCGCCCTGCGGATGAAAAGTGCCCACTTCATGATCAAAAACTTTGCGCTCTACCGTAGGAACTACGAAGGGGTGTACCTCCAATGCATCGACAGAGACTAGGTTGTAAAGGTGATTGATGAATTTCATAGGCAGTTTGGAACTGGGCATGGCTCAGCCGATGCCACTGCCCATCAAATCCTTCAGGCTGGATACTATTGGCCCTGTATATTCAAAGATGTTCACACTCATGTTAGAAAATGTCACACTTGTCAAACCATGACACATCGTGAGCGTAACCCGGCTATCCCTTTACAATTAGTCTTCAAGGCTAGGCCCTTCGCCCAATGGGCATTTCACTTCATCAGGGAAATCAACCCCAACTTGTCTGCCAACCACTGATACATTCTCACTGTTACTGATTACTGCACTCGGTGGTCCGAGGCTATACCGTGCAAGAATAACATGGCAGACGTAGTTATCAAATTCCTGGAAGAAAACATCGTCACAAGGTTTGGAATGCCCTTTGCTTTGGTATGTGACAATGGTCCAGCATTTTCTTTGGCAAAGTTACTCGAATGGACCTACAACCGGAGGATCACTTTGAAGTTTTCCAGCAACTATTATCCCCAGGGGAACAGCGTTGCTGAATCAATGAATAAAAATCTACTCAAAGTGATCAAACACCTGCTAGAACAGAGTCCCTGGGATTGGCATCAAAAGTTGAAGTTCACCCTCTAGGCAGATCGCATTTGCATCAAGGCCACCTTGGGAACATCCCCGTTCCATCTCGTTTACGGCCAGAACCTAGTATTCCCGGTTAACTTACAGATCCTAGTTTTATAGTTTATGCAAGAATTTAGCAACAGGGACGATATCATGGACGTTTGGCTCTTAAATCTAGTGTGAATGGAAGAACAGCGAGACGCAGCCCTTGAACATTTCGCACGTCATCAAGCAGTGATAAAACGATGGTTTGACAAAAGAGCCCAATGCAAGGCTTTTCAAATTTCAGATTTAGTCCTGTTATGGGACAAGACTCAAGAAAAGAAAGGAAAGCATACCAAGTTTCAATAGCTCCAGCTCAGACCATACCTAATCTCAGAAATCTACGGGACAAAAACTTATCACCTTAACACCATGATTGGGGAACCTGTCTCATTGCCCGTCAATGAATAGTTTCTCAAACACTACTTTGAATAGGGTAAGTTTTTCTGAAATTGAATTTTATTTAAAGCCTTTTGCTTGTAAATATTTCTTTTAGGTGTCTCGCTATGAGGTACCGTGTCTTGTAAATAGCCTTGTCGGCTGCCCTCTAGGGCAGTCCTCTTTTGGTGGTTTTATTTTTATTTCTGGTTTTCTTTTGGGGTCCCAGCGTTTTGTTTTGTCTAGTAAGAATTGGAATGCTTCGCATAAACTCTGGTCTCTGGTATGATGTTTGCGGCATGGTGAAATTTAGAATCTATCTTTAGTATAGTGGAGCCAGCCCAGTCTCCGGGGTTGTTTCATAGGTTGTGGTACATTTTGATCAATCTCCTTTGAGTGTTATCTCCGAGGGTCTAGTAATCAATGGACATAAAAGTATATATAAGGAACAAGTAATCAGACACGCCAAGGGTAGATTGGTTGTACTGGTTGGTTGACCCAGGTCTAAAACCTTAAGAAATTCTTTCCAGGTCTGAAGTTTTATCCCCTCTTCAAATATCTAAGTATAGGTGGACAGGTGAAAGAAGTACCGCCATTGAAATTAGCTAAGCTTAAGTTTAATGGTGAAAGAAGTACCGCCTCCCCACCTAAAAATAAACAAAATAATAAGAAAAGGAAAGCAGGATAAAACTCTGGTCTCTGGGAGAAATGAGCAAATTAATGACTGGTTCAATGTAATTAGTGCCTCTTCTCTACTCCTCCCAGAGGTCATCGGCTTGATCTCCTTCCAAAGCACACACAACACCACTGATGAAGGGCTATGGACTAGATCCCGTGTGGTTAGATTTTCTCAGATATGTTGCTCTTTGCCTATCAGATGCTTTGGAAAATGGCTTGTTCCAATTTTACTAACCAAAGATTCTATAGTTCTCAAATGTGCTAAGGCATTTGTCCTAGATAGTCACCATTTGTTATGCCCTGCATCCCCGTCCCTACATTTTGTGTGCAAAATGTTGGGTCCCCCCCTTTTTTTTGTGTTGTTGTTTTTGCTTGCAGTTCTTGCCTTGTCTTTCTCCTTTTGTTTTCTTTCTCTGGGGTTTTCTTCCCCACTATCGTGTTTTGTTTGGTTGGTTTCTTGTCTCCCGGACCCCGATCCCGGAGGTTGTTCTTTGTTGGGAGCTGGACTCCAGACTCTGAGATTCTTCACCATGATGTTCTTAAGGTGATCGTCGCGGGAATCCTCAGGGCCGGGGTCTGGAGGTTTGCCTGTCTGGAGATTGCCGGAAGGAGGTGGATTGCTTTTTACCACAGGTATAAATAGAAGTTACCTGTCATTTTCACATTTACAGTGATTAAAACACTCACGCACTTAGAGTGATTTCAGAGCGATTTGTAGAGAGTTAACGATAATCAATGTTAAATACTTCTATCCTTTTCAATCGATTGTGAGTGCTTCGTAGTGGTGGGTTATGATTGTTTGGCAGCTGTAGCTATTACAGAGCTTTTGTGGTGACTTCTTTCCTCCTCCTTTTGGCATTCTCAGGTTGGTGTCTCTTTTCCCACTGGTTTTTCATTTGTCTGGTGTGTTCCCTCTTCATTTTTGTTGTCTTCGGTTCTATTCATTTTCTCTTTATGGTTTCACCACCCGTTGGTGGGTTGGCCCTGCCAGAGGGTTGTTCTCCCTCTACGCAGGTGTGGTTGGCTTGTAAATAATGTAGAAAGCTGTATATATTTCATGCTTTGCCTAGTTTCCCGCAAATGTCATTTCGCGGTGTATATGTATAAATTCTCATGTATATTTGTTATATATCCTTCCATTCCCCATGTATATATCCCTTAGCTCTTCATGTATATCTTATGTATATCCTTTCAGACAGCTAACCAAGATGGTCGAGTTGCCTATGTCACTAGTTTTCCACCCATCAACTTGTTTCGGAGCAGAATACCACTCGTTTGAAACTCGGCTCTCGGCCAGTTTCAAATAGGTAATTTTCTCTCTCCTCCGTAAAACTAGCCAGGACCTCATTTATGTCCTATGCACATATTTAAATTTGTCCAACTGGCCTTCACTTTTCATGTGTTCAGACAGTTGGCTACGCCGTCATCGCCATAACTCCTATTTATTACCTATACACGTGGTGCCCATGTGGGCCTGATGGTTTGCCTTTTTGCACATCCTCACCAATGGCTACTTCTTTGAGCTCTGGGTCTCCTACCATCACCCATCCCGTGTCCTTACCAAATGCAATAAAATTCCTAGACCTGGATGTTCAGTCAATCTTAAGTTCATGTAATGCGTGTGCTTTTCAGGTTTTTTTTGAATGAAACTAACTTTTCAGGAAAAGAAGGCATCACGGTGGTAAGATCTCCGGACCTCAGAGTATTTATTTGTTATTACATTCTAACGGTCACTTTGCCTTGTAGGTTTTTGGAGTACACTTTCAAACATGTCTCAAGCATCTACATCCTCACCACCCAGAAGTCCAGAGCTACCTTCCACGACGGCTACCAGAGCGGTTGTTAAATCCAAAATGGAAAGGGCCCTGGAGAAGTTGCCCCTAAACATGAAGTTTGTGCAGGATAGTGTTATCATGGGCTCAAAGATTGAGTCCAAGGTTAAACTAATTACCGACACCAGCGTCAGGACATGGCCAGAAATGTAGGGCTTAGTGAAAATGATGTACATCCAGCGACAGGATGGAGATCAGTTAGCCATCAATGTCGGGGACTCTGAGATTCTTAAGGCGGCTTTTTTCCCATGCTTTGTACAATCTCTGGAGCTTATTCTGACAATGGCCGCCAATTACAACTCTTCTATTCAGGCTATTATGCTCACAACCACAAAACCCAACGAGTACCCTACTCCTCTAGTATCCCTCGACCCTGACACATTCTAGGCGGGTCTGGGGATCCCTCAATTTGACAAGCCTTATGTGGTTACAAGGGCAGATGCCTTGGCCCAATTCACACGGTTGGAGGAGGCTGCCTGGATATACATGAACATTCATTGGCTCAAGGTTTTGAAGAGGGACCCTAAGAGGATGAAGATAGAAATTCCCAAGTCTGAGTTCAAAGAGAGCATTCAAATGGGAATGATAGTGTTGCCCTAGGTCTTTGGGTAGCCCTCTGCCTAGGAATTTTCCAAATGGATGTATTACTTTCTCCTCGACATCTCCACCAAGGGAGGATACTTCGATTGGACAGCTATAATTTCGAACCACGTCGACTCCCAACTCCTCCAACTGGCTAGAAAAAAAAAAATATGACTTCTTATGTTTTCTGGGCCCTGGCATAGCAGAGGCCCCACACCCATGGGCTACTTACAGACAGCGTGCTCAGGATTGGCCCTGGACAAAAGGCACTATGGGAACATTTCCCGCAGGTTCAATGGGAGGCCAGCTTCCCAAGTTTTTGTCGAGTAAACAATGCGTTCGTTTACTATCACCTGCTCACACCCACCCAGGATGTAGGATACTGCCTATCCATAGAGGCGATGAATTTGGTCCAGAGCTATGGACATTATTACATCCAATTCCAATATCACACTTATATTAGGGTCACTAGCTTCTCTAGAAAACCTTACTTCTTGCCCAAACACTTCGGGGACAAGATCGTTCTCTTGGAATACTGCAGGCAGATAATGGAGTTGCATGCACTCTTTGCCTTAAAGAAGGTAACCAATATTCCATTCCCAATCACCTGTGGGAACTACTCATGCAGCCTGGCCACCACAAAAGAGGCGGATAACGAGCTTAAAAGCTACAACCTAAAAGAATTCTACTTGGCGTGGAAAAATTTTGATCCGTATGGCAAGATTGCAGCGGCACTTCCCCAGGATTTAGAGCCTCATCACTACCATATGGAGTATTTTTGGGAAGATTGTCAGGATGACGTGGAAGTGCAAAGCTGGCACTATGTCAGGATGATGGAAAGGTTGAAGCTCCAGAGGTTCCCGAAGGACTTCTCAGACGCTGGCCCCACGATCGATCCCAAGTACAAGGCAAAGGGGATTGATACAATGGCCCTCCCACCAGTAAATTGGGATGCCCAAGAAGGGCTAACAATCGAGGACTTCACCCAAGAGGTGGTCGAGCGAAGTCATACATACTTCAAGAAAGTGTGCCCTAGAAGTACCCACCGGGCAGCCCAGCTAGTACCCAAATTAACTCTGGGGGCTGGGACTTCTTTGCAAGGAGTGGATAAAGGAAAAGGAATAGATACAACCCCTCCTACATAAGAAGTCCCCATAAAAGAACAAATAAAGCAGTTAGTGGTAGCCTCCCAACAAATAAGGGAGAAGTTAATCACACGGCTGGCCACTCCAATACTTATGGCTGGTTCAATTCGTCCCTCTTCCTCCCCATCATTAGCAGCCTTAATGGTAAAGGCAACGGGGGTGAATCCAATAGAACAAGCAGCACTAAGGGATGCAGGGCCACCCTTAGTTACCCAAAGAAAGAAGAGGCTTAACCAAAAGCCTAAGGTAGAGCCGGGGTTGGGTATGTCCCAGAACCCATAAGTAGAGATCCTCTCTTCCAGTTCCCCAGAGCTGAAAAGAGAAATAGAGCCTGCTGAAGTCCTAGCTAGTCCTCCCTCGCAGGAGGAATTTGATGATGTCTTTGCAACTGACGAGTTTGGGAACCTGCAGGGGGACACCAGACAAACAGAGGTAGAAGTTCCAGCTACAGAATAGGAAGCTGCAGAATAAGAGCCTGCATAGGAGCAGGAGGAATAGATAGAGGAAAGGGAAGCAAAGTTGGAGATCATCTCCGAGGCTCTGGAGATACAAAATCTGGGGGTGGACCAACAAAGGCAGAATGAACAAACAGCATCTGCTTGGGGAACCAGACCTGCAGGAATAATCATAACCCCAGCTGCCACGTTCCAAGTTCCACTCCCAAGAGCGACCTTTGGGCAAGTAATTACCATGGCCCAAACTTTAAATCTCAGCCCAGTACCTCCACTATTACCAAAGGATGTGCCGACAGAAAAAGAAAACCCAGCGGCAGATGCTGAGCAACAAGAAGAAGAACATGAAGAAGAAATCCCCGAAGAAGCCAACAGAAGTTTAGACAAAGCAATAGAAATGGAGGACAAGGCTAAGGAGATGGATGTTGCTGGGGAAGATATTACTGATAAAGGAGAAGACACAGGCGAAATGATGGATGAGGCTCACACCACTAAGGAAGAGCAGTCGTAGGGCACTGGAGAAGAGCTGAGAGAACAGACTTTGGAAAATAAGCCACCCCTGCTACCTCAATGGTTAGTAGAGAGTAGGAAAAGAAAGGCTTCGTTCACTCCCAAAAATCCTCTCTCCCTAGCCAAAATGATGGCTCAGGTCCAAGCCCCACCAAAGGCCAAGAAATCCTAGATGGTTCATACTCTTCAAACCGGGCCGGGTGAAGAAATAGTTGCCATTGTGGTGACACCTCCCCCAGACGCTGATGAAGCAACCATAGAGCCTGGAGATTACAATGTTGTAGAGGTATCACTGGGGAAGAGGGGAAAACAGGGTGAGGTGGACCTGCTGAAGGAGGCAGCTAGGGCAGTGGAGGCCCGTTATGAAAAAGAGGCCTAAAGGCTCAAAATAGAAAAGGTAAAAAATTCAAACCTTATGGGGTTGCTTACTAAGCTAGCTCGACCTATCAACGCCACTCCTTCGGAGGCTTCCACATCTGAAGATCTACCGCAGAGCGACATAGACTCCCTATAAATAATGAAGAAGAAGGCTCAGGCGGTTGATGAGTGGGTCACTCTACAAATAGGAAACACTCAGCTTTTTCTGGTATCCACCCTCCCAGACCTATATGCGGTCGGCATGTTCTGCACCAGGCAGAGACTCTCATTGACCTATGGGAGGGTGATATTGAAAATTATCAAGCATGGAAGGTAGAGCTTGAAGAACTCCTCAACCTAGGAGAGGAAATGGTTTCTGAATCCAGAATTCTAGAGGACAAAACATTTGATTTCATGAGGACCCAACACTCCAGACTTGACCTCCCATTGGAGGTAACCAAGCAACTAGTGGGGACTCTATAGGAGAAGATCAATGTAGTAAAGTATTCTTTCAATTTATACAAGTCTTTTATAGCAAAGACTTCCAGGGCTGACCCCCTCAGTACAGATACATGCACGCTAGAGGATTTGGTTTTGGGGAGTTTTGATGAAATGATGAAGTCTCGATATCAATCCCCGGAGGGAATAGATGGTGCTCAAATGACGAGATTAACTCGTATGGTGCTTAGTGGCAACGACACAGCAAAAATGGCTGATGAATTTAAGGAGAATGTTCCAGACCTAGGGGAACAAATTGAGGTGGCTAAGTACCGAAGGGCCAGCCTGAAGGATATCGACAAAGATGGCATCTCCCGCCTCCTCCAGGATTTCAATGATAACAAACAACCATAAGTTTTCTCTGGAGGCCAGAGAAAACCCAAACATTTGGTATTCTTTATTCTTTTGGGAATGTAAGTTCCTGGATCTCAGAGTCTCAGATCCTAAATTTTGTATTCTTTCAAGTGATCCGTGTCCCGGTCCCTGAGGCTGACCGGTCACTTTCAAGAGCAGTTAATAAAACTGTCAGAAGGTGGTTGGCTACATCAAGGGGGTGTCGACTCAATAGCTAATTTTCTGACAAGATGGTCTTCTTGAGGCACCATTCAGAGGTACATCTGGTGCATTAGAGACAGGGTGCCGCATTTCCCATTTATGTGGCATGTAGCCTTGATCCCCGGGGATCTAATTTCTTCCTTCTCCTTCCTGGCTCTCTTCTCGAGGCCGATTCTTCTGCTGTATATTCTTGTCTCATTCTTCTGACATGTCAGGCCTATTCCTTCTCAAGGTATTTTGTAGGGTGGTGCAGGTAGTACCAGCCCCCAGATATTATATTTTATTGAAACATGATGTAAAATAGGGTTAGGGTTAGGGTTAGAAGAGAATGTGTATAAATAGTAAGACCGGCCCATTTCCAAGGGTCGACAAAATTGATGATTTTTCTATCCACAGTAATAGAAAGGCGATCTTTTCATTCTAGTTGTAGAGCTCAATGCTCCATTTTCCCATTTTCAATAGTAGGACGCTCCCCTAGAGCCACCATTGTATCGCGCACCAGTGCTTGCTGGAAGAGACATTAATGAAGAAGGGAAAATTCTGTGCAATGATGTTGTTGGTATTCATGCTTCTAAGTTAATGGTATTTTATGTTTCATTTTCTTTGTCTTCTACTCTGACATGTCAAATAGATTAACGACCTCTTTTCCCTCGCTACTGATAAAATACTAGCTGATGGTTATGTATTTCTTCGGTATTTAGTGTAGTATATCAGAGTATTATTGATGTCTTGAATGTTTAAACATAACTATAGTTAGATGAGGTACTTCTAACCCTGCAGGATCCTTTTTTCATTTTATTTGCTAAGTGTAGAATGCTAGGAGAAACCTCACCTCATTGAATCTCTAGAGAGAACGAGTTGAAGAAACCAGCTATCCCCCTCAAAAATAGTCACTTCTCCCAACCGAGCCCTGCACCATCGTGACTTGACACCCAGGTGCTTGAAGGCCCAGGGAATCCAACTTCCTCGGATAACCTTTGCAGGCGGAGTTGGACAGTACCTATGGTACCCGGTGACAACTAATGACTGTTGGTGGACCCGGTTAGCAAAACCCCATCAACATGACCATCGGTTGCAACATTCTATTGTTCAAGATTTAAGCACTATTTCTTGGGTAGAGTTATGGGTCCTTCATAGGATACAAACTTGTTGTAGTCCTCTGGTTCTTTTGTGCTTTCCAGTTCATTCTTTTCTTCAAATTCATCAATCTTCACATTTGCACTTTCAACTATTTTGTTAGAAGCCTTGAGTAGACATTTAAAAGCTTTGCTTTTGGTAGAATACCCCAGAAAAATACCTTCATCATTTTTGGCGTCGAGCTTTCCATTTCTATTATCTTTTAAGACATAACATTGACTGCCAAATATTTTGAAGTAACTTACATTGGGTGTTTTACCATACCATAACTCATAAGGAGTCTTCTCTGAGTCCTTTCTCAATTATACTTTGTTAAGTGTATAGACAGCAGTGCTAACAGCTTCCCTCCAGAAGATCTGGGTGATGTCATTCTCTATCATCAGTGTTCTTGCACAATCAATTATTGATCTATTCCTTCTTTCAGCAATCCCATTTTGTTGTGGTGTTCTTGGTGTAGAAACCTATCTTTTTATACCATGCTCATTACAAAAATTAGTGAATTCATCTGATATAAAATCTCCTCTTCTATCTACTCTTAAACATTTTAGATCCTTACCACTATGTTTTTCTACCATAGCCTTGTACCATTTAAACATCTTGAATGCTTCAGATTTTTCTTTTAGAAACATGACTGTCATCATTCTAGAATAATCATCAACA
>MU227336.1:100230-121991 GCA_018584345.1 Thuja plicata | reverse complement strand
GTGACTGATGAATGGTTGACTACTCTACTTTTGGAGTAGTACCTGTGCCTAATTGCTTATGGCACCCTTTGCCATTGATGTCAAAGGGGGAGTATATAGTAAGGGGGAGCATATACTCTAGGGGAGTATAAACATAGATAAAGGATCAACAATAGTGTAGAGGAATCTTTGATGAGGATATTAAGAAGATTGTAAAAAGAAAGAAGACACCATGTGCTGAAGATGTTTTTATTATCATATGTTTCCATCAATGTCAAAGGGGGGGGTTTGTTGGAGATTTACTTCTGGTAGCTAGTTGATTGTATGTTTGTCATTGATGACAACATATAATATACAACAGTGATCTATATGTACTTATCAGAATGATAATATCAAGCCTTGTGTGGTTATATTCATGTTGTAGACATGTTGGTGATGTTTTGTTCATACACACAGACTCATATATGAAGTTTCAGTTATGCGGTGCAAATCTATTTTGTGGCAGTTACAGTTTTTGGAGTTTGTTTGTACAGAGCCAACATATTGCATTGGTCCTTGAGTTTCTCCTATCTTTGGGATATGCATGTGTATATTCAAGTTTAGTTATGAGTTGAAGATAGTTATCTAAAGGCGCCAAACGTGTTTCAACAAGATTGCAAAGTTAGAGTTAATTTGGTGAGGCCGACTTAGTGAAGTGTCGTGTCTATTCAATTTACATTGTGCGGTTGTAATTATGCTTGTGTGATTAGTAAATCTGACAAGGATGTTATGAAGAGTTGTCTAACAGGTCCCATGATCTCATAATTTGAGGAAGATACTTATAGCAAGTCATTTGTGAAACGCTGAGTGTGAATGATAAGAAAAGAGATAGAAAATGTGAAAAGTAGAATATTAGTTGTGGTTTATTCATCAAGGATCTATGTGAAGAAAAAGTAAAAGATTACAATACACTAGAAATAATTAAGACAGTAGGTCTAATCTACAATTTATCATCAGATATAGTGCATATCTGTTCTACAGAAGGTTGTAGCCTTCACCATTAAAGCAGTGAGCTTTTGGACAGTGAGTCCTCACCCTTAACCGATTTATTTGTAAAAGACTCCTAACAGGGTCAAACCCTTAACTAGGTCACTATACTTATTGCATTGTAAAGAAAAACTCCTAATAGGGTTGCAAAATCTTCTAACATGAATTATTATAAACAAGTATAGCTCATTGTGGGTGTTAATTACCACCGGGGTTTTTACCATTTGGTTTCCCCGTAACCAAATTGTGGTGTTGTCTATTGTGTTATCTGAATGTGCATTTACTTTATTATATCCTGGAGTTAATAAAGGAAAAGAATTAAATTAGTTGATAACTGATTCCCCCTCCCCCCCCTCTCAGTTATCCTTTAGGACTATTCTAAAAGTATTTCCTTGTCATATTGTTGCAGAAGCATGTTTTCATCATACTTAGTATAAGTATTCTCAGGTTTTAAGTCTCTCCTCTGTTATATCTCTGTGAGTTGTAAGTTTTTTGGCTTACTGTATAAGTCTTGCTTATACATATGTGTATTCCACATGTCTTAGATCTTAGATTGATTAAAATGCTTTGGGTATTACATTGATTCTATCTGGTTATCTGCTTAAGGATCTTGTAGTGTGTGATATGAGATATTTATGTTTATGGCTTTGAATCTTTACCAACAGGTTCTTTCAGTTGCAGTATTGTATTTAGGATTTTACCCAATGGATAAGTCACTGATCTAAAGCAAAGTATATTCTTTGGAGGTATAATTCTAAGTGGTTTGTTTATGTTTTGTCCCACAAAATTTAATCAAACTCATTACCAAATTCTTTACTTTTAATTTGGTGTTGTTATTCCAGCTATGGTAGTGGAGAGTTAATGAATGCTAGGTTGGTATTTAGTACTTACTTACCATCTATCTGTTTTTCAAATCCATAAGTAAAAGGTGTTGTAAAGAATTGATTTTAGTCTAGATTAGGTGTACCCGCCTTGGTTTTGTAGAGTCAGAAGTGTAGAGGGAAGTCTTGTCCCTATAGTTGGTCCATTTATCTTACAGAGCTTTCATATTTGGAGCTAACCACTCCTAACATCAATCTTAAGATATATTGGTTGCTTTTTGTAGCATAACAGTTTTAAACACCAACACAAGGGTTGCCTCCAAATTGATACTAATCAGCTATTGTTCAAGTGATTCATGCTCCTGCTTTACGTTCTTCTTGTTCAACTCTACAAACAACCTGTCCATGTCACTATTTTTATTCTACAATTATGTAATTTGCAACAAAAGGTGTGTGTTATCTACTTCAGCAACCTCTAACTTTTGTGATAGCACAATAATATGATTGCACTTAAGCCGAATATGAATTTGGTTCAAACTCTCTGCTAAATTCTTTGAGGTATCAGTCATGAGGGGATCCTTTATGGTTGCATTATTTCCACTCTTGAACCCAACAACACACTACCAACATATGATTCACCCACCAAATATGCTTTCATTAAAGATTGTCCTTCCCTCTAACTGGATGACTTGGTGGCCCTTGCACACTTTCATGATCTAACATACATTGACAATTGTAAACTTGTATCGACAGGGTTATCCATGGTGGAATTTTGGGTGCCCTTTACCTCTGTGGGAGCATCTTTTCATTTTCCCATCCTTTCATCTGAATCATGCAATTAAGGTTGGTTAGCAAAGATTCAAATTTATTTCGACTCACACAAATTTCTATACTATCAATTTCCATAAATAAGGAATGAGCAGACGAGGGCAGATACCTACTTTACACCTGTGAATATTATCAATGTTGAAGTATGTATACACCAGTGATGGAAGAAAGATAGCGTGTACCACCTCCAACATCAGGCCAACAAAAAGGTGGTGTGTAGTGTGTTCTACCCAATCTGCAACAAAATCCACAGAAAAGGAAGCATTCAAACTTTTTTTTGAGATGCAAAACGGGGAACATCTACATAAGGTGATTAAATAAAAATATATACTACATGCATCGTGTAGAATAACACCCATGAACATACTAGGAAATATATAACAGAAAATGGTGACAATGAATTTCAAACCTCACGAAGTGACATACAACAACAGTTGTCATTAGGTTGCTTTAGTAATAGAATTTCGATGCCCTTTAGTTGCTATAGTAATAGCCTTATGGATGGATTACTTGTTTAACGATGTCAAAAACATGAATGCATGTGTGTATTTAAACATAAGGTACATATGGAAGGGAACGTCAAGGGAAGTGTGTTTGGTTTCTTACAAGATGCTATGCTCGTCCATTAACAATCATGACATATACGAAGAGGAATACTGTAAGCAAGATTTAACTTCATTGACATGCAGTGTAATCAAGTCAATGAATAACATGAACAATATTTTCTTTGAAAATGCAATATAATGAAACCATTTGTGATACACTTGTTCTATCAATAGATCAACTGCCAATTAAGAAGACCATGTTGCGAACGTGTATGGAAATTTTATCATACAAGACATAGTGGAAAACATGGAAAGAACTTGTATATCATTCCACTTGAAATTAAAATAACATGATTTATCAAGAAACATACATTTCAAGAAGGAGGATATATAAGACCCAAAAACAATCAGCCCTCTTTGACCCTTGTTGTAATGCACTTCTCACTGAGTTCAATGTGTAAACATATCGGTAGTCTAGTTGAATGGTCTTAACAATAGTAAACACAAAAATAGACTTTTTTTCAAAGGACAACAAATCAGTCTATAGAATCATCAAGTCGATCAAACTGTAGAAGAGGCACAGAATGTTAAGTTGATGCCACTAAAAATAAACATTCTACCTAAAGAATACGAGCCATTGGAAGTGCATCATATTATTCATAGATCAACAATGATATCAAGAAATGTACTATTATAGATGGAGAGCGGCAACAACTCTGGGAGAAATGGTCATGGCGGCCATTGCCATGGTGAAAGAAGGTTTGACAGAAGCCGTCTTAACTTCCCCATTCAGGATGGTCACCGATCCAGTCAATAGAACCCAAATGGGCTGTTTTGGGAACTACCCAGAACCTGCATTTCAAATGGCCCCCATCGAGACTTATCCTCTACTCGCATGCAGAATGGACTGGTAGAAGACCCTTACACTAAACCCAGGGGCTTCAATGGAGGTCACGGCCATAATCGGCGGATGCATAGTGGATGGAACCTCCCTAGGCAGGACCCTTCACAGACTCATGAGTATAACAGGAATGGAAGGAGATGGGATAGCAAAAATACTCCATATTGGAAAAGAAACTCATCCCTGAAGATCCCTAATCACTTCAACTTCAAGCAGATTGAATCAAAGTTCTGGCAGCCTAAAGATCTAGGAACTTCCAAGACAGGAGGGATATTTGTTGATCAATCTGAGAAACCCACAATAAAGGTAGATGACACCCTCCTCATTAGATCTTCCTCTATTGTTATAAGTAACATTCAATGGGCAAAGTCAGTGATTAATCTATAGGAAACCGCTTTCTTCATAAAATGGCTTGGTCCATGGCCGTCTATTAGCAAGATCCAATCCTGGATGGACTCCAACTAGGGGAAAAACTTTGAACTCAAAACCCTTCGAAATGAGTTCCTCTTGGTGATTTTTCCTTCGAAGGAGGATAAAAAATAGATTTTGAGTGGAGGCGCTTTCTCAATGGATGGACTGGGCTTCTACATCTATGACTAGAAACCAAACTTTAATCTAGATAAGGAGGAAGTGGAGAATATTGCAGTCTGGATTAAACTCATCAACCTCCCTTGGGAATATAAGAATGAGGAAACCCTCAAGCTAATAGGGAACAACATTGGACTTCTTCTTAAGTCACAAGAAGTGGTGGATAGAAATGATCTCTACATCTACACTAAACTCCTAGTAAAAATGCAGAAATGCTACCAAATCTCGGAGATGGTGGTGGTGGGAACAGCTCATGGTGAATGGCGTTTAAGCTTAGAGGTGGAAATGGATAACTTGTTATCTGAAGCCAATAAGGTTCAATGCAAGGGAAAAGGTCTTGAAATCAACAATAGCATTGATTGGATTAAGGAGTGGGAAATGAGCCGCACCAATCAACTAAAATGGTCTATCCACTTTGAAGAGGACATGATTCTGAATAGAGCCATAGATAGAAGTCCTTACTCTTCTTTAGATAGTCTAGGGACTCCAAAAATATTTAACAAGATCACAATAGATTACCCTCTTGCCTCTCCTCACCTGGTTTCTGACAGCCCACTATCCACCCAAGTGGTGAAAGATACACCTCAACCTCCTCTCATTACACATTCCTGAACTAGTTCCTTTCAGGCTGGTAAAGATGAACAGTTGCAGTCTCGTATTGTGTTTGACTCCCTAGAAGCCAGAAATTAGACATCTATCCATAGTGGGGACATGCAAGGAGATCGAGGTCACAAACCAGACTTTAATGACTAGACTTTCTTTCAAGATGAATGTGCGGCTCACATATTAGAAAATGAGGAGGATCACTCACAACCTCAGTGCAGAGATATCGAAGTTTCCCCAGACAAATATTTGGAGTGAAGCTTTTTGTCCTCCCCTCAGCCTTTTGCTCTGAATAGAAATGCTCTCGAGTTCAATCCTGTTGAGCATGGTAGCAATGAAGGATCCTCACCATCTCTAGTTGTTTCTAAATTTGTTCCTGGTTCCTCTTCTCAAGCTTGCACTAGTTGCTTTCACCCCATCCTGGCAGCTCTTAATCAAATACAGGATGCATAGGACAAATCTTTCTCACCTCGTGTCCATCTTCAGTATGTGGAGCCCTTTCATGAAGAGAAAATCTCACCCATTCACAATTTGGAAAATTCTTTAAATGAAGCCAGAGACAGTGGAGATAACCTTTTAGGTGCAACCTCAAGCTTGGGATATTATAGTGATGAAGGAGATGGGGACTATTTGGGCGAAGAGGACACTCCTAATATTCTAGAACAAAGAGGCTTAAATCTCTCAGTCTCTTTGATCAAAAAACCCAAACTAGGGGAACAAAAAAGAAGGGGTAGGAAAACCACCAAAGAAATGTTAGAGCAAGCTAGTTGTGCAGCAAACCAAGCAAAACTGCTGAGATCAGGGAAAAGGTTTGCCTTTTCCCAGAATCAATGAGACTCCTCTTGTGGAACGTCAGGGGCTGCAATGCCCCTGAAAAATCTCTCTTTCTCAAAAGAGGTCTTGATCAAGTGAGGGCAGATATTATTTTGCTCCAAGAAACCAAACTCAAAGGTGACAACATTAGGCTCTTCCAGAATAAATTTACCAGGTGGAAGAGCATGTTCTCAGAGGCTAATGGTGCTTCTAGTGGTCTCAATATTCTATGGGATGATAGGGTGGTTGAGGTGATCCTACTAAATTAGTCTTCAAATTGGCAATGGATTGAGGTAACTTCTAAGCAATTACTTTCTCGCTTTTATATTTTCAATATTTATGGCCCTAATAACCCCTTTGAAAAGGAGACATTATGGATAGACTTATCCAATCACCTCATGGAAAAAAAAGATGACCTCTTCATCTTAGGAGGGGATTACAATGCCATTCTCAGTCCTTCAGAAAAAAAAGGAGGCAAAGGATGGCAAAGTAAAAGTCAAAATGACTTTGTTGCATTTGTTTTAAACAATGGATTATCATAACTGGATTTTAGATCTGATAATTACACATGGACCAACAGAAGAAAAGGGTTCACGAACATAGCAGAGAAATTAGACAGATTTTTCCTAATGGGAAATTGGGAGGAACAGGATTGGTTATGCAATGCAGACATCCTACCAATTATAGGGTCTGACCATTATCCTATTATATGTAACATCCAAGAAGACTTGGCCCCTGAAAGATCTCCTTTTAAATTTGAAGCCATGTGGCTTAGATCGGCTGACTTTTATACCAAAATGGAACTTTGGTGGAAAAATTCCCCACAATGGGAAGGAAATAAGTCCATCTTCTTTAAAAAGCTTCAATTTATTAAAGAACAGCTAAAAATCTGGAACAGAGATGTCTTTAAAGATATTTTTGTTGAAAAATTGCAACTAGAACAAAGTCTGCAATCCCTAAATGAAAAGATAATAGCTCAGGGTATGGATGATAACTCTTATTTAGAGGAACAATCTCTTCTCTGATTATATAAAGAGGTGCTGGCCAAAGAAGAGATCCATTGGAAGCAAAAATCCTGTGAGACTTGGTTAAAAGAAGGGGACCGTAATACTAAGTTCTTTCACAAATCGGTCAAAGCCAGAAGAGATCGAAACAAAATCTTCACTATCAACATAAAGTAGGGTGAAACCACCTCAAATCCAAAGATTATAAATTAGGAAGTTGTTGACTTCTTCCATGAAACTTTTAATGAAGTTTAGCCCCATAGACATGAGGATGAAGGACTATTTAATCTCATCCCTACCACTATTACACCGGAACAGAATGCAAAGCTTATGAGCACTGTCTCCTTGGATGAGGTAAAGAAAGCTTTATTTGATATGGGAGGGGATAAAGCCCCTAGTCCAGATGGCTTCCCAGCACTCTTCTACCAAAAAACATGGGACATTTTAGGGGAAGATTTAAATCAAGTGGTAGAAGAATCTCGTGCAGAAGGGTTTATATTGAAGGACTTCAATAATACATTCATTGCCTTGATCTCCAAGAAATATGTAACCAACTCCTTCTCAGATGTTTGACTAATTTCTTTATGTAATACTATTTATAAAGTAATTGTCAAAGTAGCAGCTAATAGGCTCAAACACATTCTTGAGCATATTATTTCCAAGGAACAAAGTGGTTTTGCCCCCAAAAGATCAATCTTCGAAGGAATCATTATTGCACATGAAGCTTTCCATACAATAAAAGAAGAAAAATTTAATAGAATGATGATCAAACTAGATGTTAAAAAATCCTATGATCATGTAAACCAAGACTTTCTCCTTAGGATACTCAAAAAATTTGGTTTTGCAGATGGTTGGGTGAAGTGGATTGCAAGCTGCATCAACACCCCTAGATTCTCTATCCTACTGAATGGTAGCCCCCAAGGATTCTTTGAAACCACTAAGGGCATTAGAAAGGGGGACCCCATAGCCCCCTTTTAATTTATTATTATGGCTGAAGTCCTGGGTAGACTTATCACCAGCAAGAGATTAGAAGGCAATTGGCATGGGGTAAAGATTGCAGATGGTATTTCCTCCTCCACTCACCTGCAATTTGTAGATGATAACCTGCTCCTTGGGGTAGCTTCACTTGTTGAATCTCATGTCATCAAGTCAACCTTAGACCATTTTAGCAAAGCCACGGGTCAAAATGTCAATTAGCAGAAATTAGAGATCTTCTTCTTTCACACGGCCAATAATCTGCAAAAACAAATTAGTGATATTCTTCAAATCAAAATAGGTAAGCTTCCGAGCAAATATCTTGGAGTGCCTTTATTTTATGGGGCCTCCAAGCCTCATTTGTGGAAGAACCTAATGGACTCATGCTTCAATTGCATGCAGGGCTGGAAAAGTAGATGGCTCACATCTGCAGGCAGAAATATTTTACTTCAAGAAGTGGTGTCAGCCATCCTAATTTATTCCATGAGTTGTTTTAAGATCCCACACAAAGTGTTGGATGCCGTTGTCAAAAGAATGAGGAAATTCTTCTAGAACGGGGCTGAAGAAGGTGATAAATGGCCCCTTATAGCTTGGGATAAGATCTGTAAACTTAAACAACATGGGGGCACTGGACTGAAGGACTGGAGAAAGATGAACTTGGCATTAGGGGCCAAACTAGTTTAGCACATTTGTAGTCAACCGAATAGCTTATGGGTCAAGATTCTTAGATCTAAATATTTAGATTCTCCACAGGATGAGAGAATCCTCACTGTTGTTAACCCCCCCAGAGGCTCTGCAATTTGGAATTATCTACTAGATTGCAAATCTATCATCTCAAAACATGTCTCATGGCATGTCAGAAATGGACACAATGCCTTGTTTTGGGATGATTCTTGGAACAATCGCCCAATTTTAAAAGAGCATAGGAGATTTGATGACTTGAGGACTCTCTTCATTAATAGATGGGGCTCGAAGGTGGTAGATTACCTAGAATGCAGGGACTCCCCTATTGGACCAATGTGGCAATGGAAACTTTTGGATGATCTCAACCTCTCAGCCCCACAGAGAGACCTTATGGAAGATCTTTACATAATTAGGAGGTTCACAAGGGTGGAAAAATTTGACAAGTTAATATGGTGTAAAGCCAAGAGTGGAACATATTTGGTTAAACTTGGGTTCTTATCCCAAGAGGTAGAGGAGGATATATTACCATGGTACACTAATCTTTTTATGGGATAGACATTGCTTACCAAAGGCAGGAACTTTTGCATGGATAGCAGTGCAGAGGAGAATTTTAATAGCTGAAAGAAGGAAACATTTTGGCCTCCAAGGCCCAACCCGGTGTGTTCTATGCAAATCAACTCAGGAAGATGTAGATCACTTACTTGTTCAGTGTCCCTTTGCAGTAGAATGTTGGGAGCTGATTAAGGAAAAATTAAGTATGATTGGTCCTATGCAGCAAGGTATCAAAGAGGTGTTTCAAAGCTGGCCAATCCCTCAAAAGAACACTACCTTATTTAGTCTATGGAAGGCTTCCCCATCCATTATTATCTGGGAGATTTGGAAAGAACGAAACAGACATATCTTCCAAGATAAGGAAAGACCCCTATCAAGCATAAAATCTAGTATTTTAAGTGCTATTGAAGAGACTATTCAAGCTGCTCTTATTACTTCCACAGGAAGTATGCTCTACACTAAGGCTAATAGGAAACTTCATTGCAACTGGCCAAGCTTGAAATTCAGAAATGGTAACAATAAAGATGAGAAAGCACAGAATAAAATTAGATCAGAACTGAAGTGGGATAACCCAAGCCCGGGGTGGGTCAAATTAAACTTTGATGGAGCCTCTAAAGGCAATCTAGGTCCCTCAAGTGCAGGTGTTTTTGCCAAAGACAGCAATGGGAATATTCTGGCACTTGCTGCCCAAAGACTTATTAGAGGAACTAACAATGAGGCTGAAGCTAAAGCAGCATTGTTGGCTTTACAAGTGGCCAAAAATATGAACCTTCAGCATATTCACCTAGAAGGTGATTCACAAATAATTGTAAATGCAATTAAAAATGGGGCATCAAATGCATGGCACCTCAAAAATATGATTGAAGAGATCACCTATCTCTTACACTCATTTTTAGACTTTAAAATAACCCATATCCTGAGAGAAGGAAATAGGGAGGCTGATATTGTCTCCAAATGGGAAACTAGTCCAATAATGAGTTATGAACCTTGTTTTGAAATTCTCCACAAGAGATTTTTTGCTACTAAATTGTTTTTTGTGCTGCAGACTGCTACTCGAAACTTTATATGTTGGCTTCTGCAGGGATGCGACTCTCCTATCCTACAGATTGGAATGATTGATGTGACTGTTGCAAGTGGAAGTCCAATTCTTCGAATGGAGGTTAGGACAAGTCTCGAACTACACAAACTGATGTGGCGGTGATAAAGCTTGGGTTGGAACAAGGCAAGCTTATGAAGGATAGATTTAAGAACTTTTCAGAGCTCCTGCTACTCACAGAGATTTTATTCCTATGATGGATCCAACCAGACAACACTTTGTTTTAGGATAGATTCCCAATTTAGACTATTTATCAGTTGAAGAGATCGATTTCTTTGCTCTCACTCCACCTCGACAACAATTTAAAACCACCTTAGGCTTTCACCATGATCATCCTTCTTCTTTACTCCTTTAGTTTTTTAGCTGTGATAGAGATGGAAGCCACATTCTCAGTTAGAACCAAGAAGCAGCAAAAAGTAGTGGAAGGCCTTGCTAGTATTGAGAGAATTCTAGGTTTGCTGAACATGAAAAATGAAGTCTTAGCTGTGGCTGTCCAAAACATTCTTGGAAGCCAATATCAAGAGAGATTTTCCAAGTGCAGATCTAATGTGGACATCATCTCCTTGGTGGTGGCATGGGCCCTGCAGCTTGGAGAGTCAGAGAGTGAGGTCAAGCGCATCATTGAACTCCTCTTTGACCTGGACTTACTACTTGGCCTAGAATCAATATTAGAGTGGGTTGTTCCAGGTCAAGGATTTGACTACAATGAGTGTTTTGCAAAACTGAAAGAGGGTTTCAACTATGGTCGTGTCCCCTTCCTCACTTGATGGGGAAATGTTGACAAAATAGCCTACCAGAAGGATATAGCAAGTAAGTGGTAGACTCTGAAAGCCATTGTGGAGGACTTAGCAAGGCCCGAGGAGATGAGGGACAAAGCAGTGTTTGAAGAGGTGCCCAAGCAGAAAGGTGGGCAGAGACAAGGAAAACAACATGCTACAGATTGAAGGAGATTCTAATAGCTTCAGATCTATGTTTTTGTAATTGTGTTAATGACTGAGTGCTATGTCTCAAGTCTTATTTCTCCTGGTCTCCTCTTTGTTCTCGTTACATGCAGTGTTATTGTAGCAGCTAATATATAGCCAGCCCCATTTTGATATTTCCTCTAAAGGGGTTTAGTAAACATATTCAAGCTATAAATATTTGTATAGCCTCAAGGCTAATATTCCTATTATGTAATCTCTTTTCATTTCAATATATATAAAAAAAAAAACCTGTTATAGACCAAAAAAAAGAAATGTACTATTATACACAATGCAAATATAATGAGTCATTAATCAAATATGGAAGACAATTAAATAAATCATTTGTACCATGATAACAACATTGTGCCACAAACCCAAATGCCTTGAACGCGCACCACAAACATAATGAAGATATAACAACACATGTTATGAACTATCCAAAGGTACCCACATAGATCCCATTGAAGGGTACACAAAAAATTAACAGAATTGACATTAATAAATGTTAGTATCTCTAGTAGTGCCACTGGCTAGACTAATGAATCAATTGAGACCCCTCCTTATTTCCTCCTTTGTTGTCTGTTTTGTGCAAGTGAGGCAATTCCTGCATAAAATCTATTACGCTTCTTTGGGTTCTTATGCACCATTAGAGGGGTGATACCAAGGCATCAAATACTCACACTAGTTCTTCTAACAAGAGGATAGGACTCGCTGGATTCTTTCTCCACCTTCAATGCATCGACCACTTTCTCCTAGAGTTATGCAGAGAAGTTGAATGACTGTGGCTTCCAAAATAATGTGGACATCAATATTAGCATAGACTTGAGTAAAATTTACATTCACACATGAAGAAATAGGAGTAAAACCTTCTGGCATATCACATGTAGAGCACGGGTCAAGTTTGAAATGTTCCACGCCTCAAAAGTATTTATGGAGTCGCTTAAAATTTCTGAAAAAAGAGTGAGAAAAGGGTAGCTTGGCATGGGGATCAATAACTTCTACGATTTAGACTTTGACAGCTCCTATAGGTAATGGTTTTTTTTGGCACTTTGCATCATTTCCGACACCTTGGACAATGCTAACCAATACACCCTCTGATAGCAGCTCGACATGATCTCAAATTGCATATGTGTGAACTTATTTATGTAAGGGTTGGTCATCAATAATGGGTGCCTACACTCACAAAATGTACATGGATGAACCAAACTTGCATGTCAGAAAGACAAAATATTCGTGCTTAAAGATACAAAGCAAAGAAATAACTCTGACAATTACCAATTCAGAGAGCCTATGGGACTTTTCCACTTCACCCTGCAAAACTTTACCGACACTATCCTTTCCTTTGCAGTCTTTATTTGTGCAACCTCGCCAATCATGTGAAGCCCCACATCCCTTTTTCCACACACAGTTTGTTGTATGTCACAATCTTGTAAAGCAGAGAATGAGTGAAGGGACTGTTTTTATAGTATGAAAGAGACTGTTGACTACAAAACATATAGGCCAATACATTATTTGAAGTATCATTGGGTGTAGGTTTTAGAACATGTAATAAATCATGAGATAAGGTTCCCAACAACTTTCTCATTAGCTTTGATTTATGTTTCATGTGCACCAAATCAGCTTGAATAGGAGTCTCCTAGAAGACAAAATATCACTTTACTCTATGTTTTCATCCACTTTAATTTGTACTCTAACACTTTCAGAAAGAAAATAATACATACATCTCAGATTGGGGCCTGCATCATGTGAGGGTTGTGCATACTAACCCCAACATTGTCAACTTGAAATAACGTATAAGCAGTATGTATTAATAAAACATGTTATAGTCGACACTATCCAATGTGTCTACAGAAAATTATCTACTCATGATAACACTAATAATATAAATAACACTTCTTCCACTTGATCAACACTTGCCTATTCACATGCGCACCCCTTGTCCCCGCCATTGCCCTACAGAGTAGGATATGTCACCATTCAGAATAGTCAACACCGTTAACTCTGAAAAAATGAAAAAAATAAGGAATACAATACACCCACCACATAAGACTTACCCTGAAATCCCTCTCATTGTTGTCTATTGACATTTCTTTTCTATGCATTCCTTGCAATGACTTATATGAACTCCTAGATTTCCACCTGCCAGAATGAGTACCCTCATTTTCATTCGTAGGGAGACCCAAGACAAAGCCATCTTCACTTCCCTCCTTTGGCAGAACATGTCCTTTTTCCACTGAGGCCTTACATGACTAGAAAACTCAGGTGTCATTGATTGGAATTGTGAACAAGGTGAGTGGTCAAATAGAATAATAAATGAATACTTATAATACCAAATCACCTTCTCCTCTGACTGACCACAATCATGAGACAATAATTTTCTCTTCCTCCTTTGCTGGAGCCTTTGACTTCTGTCACTAGAGTCCCACCCCATTTTCAACTTGTCAACTACATCACAAAACTTACTAGCCTCGTCTTTTCTGAAACTTTTCCTCCTAATTTCCAACTTTTTCTGTCCTGTGGGGCATGGATGCATGCGAGGTTTGCAAGTTTCACCTGGGGGTGGCAGGTGACGCAACCATTGGTGTATCCCTACCAGTGTCTTGGAACCCAATTTTAGATTTACCTGGACTGTCCTGTCAGTGTCGCATTATTTCAATGTGAGTCGAAATAACAACAAACAAAATGATTATTTCAAAAAATTAAAAAGTAGACTACTGGTGATTTCCTCAAATTTCCATTACCTTGTAATCTTTTATGTGAACCAATGATAACAACTTATTCATTCTCTTCTACATGACCTCTACACCCTTATAAACACGCATTTCTTCATTAATCTTGGCCTTACATTCTATTAGGAGGAGGTCCACTAATGCCTTCTTATGGAATTCACATATGTGTTTCTCTACGTTCTTTCTTTAGGCCGAAAACCTCATTGTCATTTGGTATTCAACATTTTTCTTCCTCCTTTGGTAGTACCCATGTGCTTTGGAAGTAGAGTGATGCCATTTTTGGTTGGTTGTGGGAGGTCGCCCCATGTGGGTGCTTCGATGAATGGAAGTTCATGCCTTTGCATCCCATGCAGGTTGATCCCTCCAATGTCCCAAAATTTTAATCCTTCATCTACCGAACACGCACCTATGAGGTAGTAATATACCAATTTGTTTTTACACCGTTCGATTCTATATTTGGTCCCACCCTACGCACACATAAGCATACTAGTAAAAACAACATTTGTACAACCACAAAGCTTAGAAGATAGAACATAATATCATCGGGGAATGAGGATGAGTACACTATTCCTATATATTACATCATGATTCAACTTTTTAGAAATAAATCACACCTTACAATCACTCTGACAATTGACACCCTCTCCCAAACCATTGCCAACATTGGTCTCATCCACAACATCCTCATTCTCAGTCTTTCCATGCTCGACATTGCTCTCATTGCCTTCATCACTACCACTGTTGACATCAACAATCCCTCTTTCAACCTCAACTCTGCCACTGTCATCATGACCAATTGCACCATCTTTAACTCCTCATTTTGAGGGCCCGTCCACCCCACACATAGTGCTCATATAACCTTGAAGTAAAAAAAAATTAAGACAACAACAAAACACCCATCATTTTAAGCTTGAAGAGAGTGAACTAGATATATATGTATTTTAATGCCACACTTATTCAAATTATATGATATTAGTTCGATGGAAAATGATTACCAGTTTACTTTTTGCACTCGCATGGGCAACTCTCATCAGTCTGGGAGACATCCTTCTCAAATTTCCCACTATCTGCTGACAATGAGAATTCCACTTATTAGTGAACTTGCAATACCCTTGGATGGACCGACACCAAATAATATTTATACACATCTTCAAACCATATTGTCTTAGCAACACATATGTCACAACCTACGAAGCCCTGTGAGTTGCACCATAGTAGGACACCTCAAGTGTATCACTGATCTCAACTAATTTGTCCTTTAAATGTCGCATCATACCAGCCTACACATATTAAATAATAGGAGTGTTACTGGCCTATCAAGTTGCACATATATTGTGTGCCTTCAACCTCCCAACGAAAAACATTTTGAGTGGCAAAGCAACTTAACATACAGAATGCACTGTACGGATGTCTGTTCATAGTATAATTATCGGTCATTGTTTCTTCTTTAGTTATTTAGATCTACCTTATTTATTCTTATTTCATTTTACAAATGGCATCTACTATACAAAGAGGCTAATTAAGTGGGATAGAACTTACACATTTATTTATAGACTATCAACATCTTTACCATTCGTACAAAAGAGTTGCATATAAGATTCCACTCTTCTCTTCTAGAATTGAATCTGTGAGGGGATCCCCTGATTCAACTAGGAGTTGCATTTTATATAAACCCCTATTTTTCAATTTACCTTGTTATGGAGGTTTGTATTTGTTACTAGGAACAACAAACATTTACCACTTTGTCAACAAATATAAAACAACAGAGATTACCACACGCTTTTATGCATAATCAACATTTTGATGAATATTTCAATAAAACGTACATTCTGTGGAAAAGTATAGTGATTTTAATGAACGTTCATATCTATAAATTTTCTTTGTCACCACAAATATACTCATGTCAACCTTGTAAAAGGTACAAAAATAAACTCCCTTTCATATTTAATATACATATTAGAAAAATTCATAAATATCTATTCTATGTATAGTTTCTCCATTCTATTTTCTCACTATAGTCACAAACTATATAGAATAATATGAACCAATATGTTGTCGACATATGGAGTGCGCTAAAAAAATATCTTTCAAACTCTCCAACATTACTTTATCAATCGATGTAATTTCATATATCAAACAACATACACCTTCTATATATAATATTTTTCATTTAACACCACGAATATAAGGAATGACTAGGACGAGTGATCAAATTATATGGCTTGGAAGACTTCAAATTATGCTTATTCCTGCATAATTTTGTTCTCTCCAAGTCTATTCGTGCAAATGGACAACCTTACAATGAAAATCTATGATTAGGGGTACAGAGGTGTGCCATGGGAAGGGATATATGCCACGTGAAGGAACGTGCCTCTCCTAACCCAACACAATGATATACATAGACAATCACCTAGGCTAAATAAACCATTGTACAAGAAAAGTAAAAACACTCTGATAGGAACGTGACAATTTATAACATCACTGGGGGCAATAGGGATATCACCCAACATGCTAGAACATGGGAAGCCAACTAAAGAAAGTGTCAAACTATGCATTCCAAGGAATTCTGGTATACCTAGTGACAGACAGGTAACAAGGTACTAATAAAATCCTATATGTTTCTATATATATTTGAGAATTATATATATTGGTTGTTAGACGTCAATATAAGAATAAAGTGGTTATTTAGCTATAATTTTCAAATTAACAAAACTTGTGGCTTTCATTACAGCAGTAGATACTTTCCCTGGATACAAAATTCACACTGGGTTTTCAATGTGACCTTCACCCTGCTAATTAACATCCAAACACACATAAATAATTATTAGCGAATAACACGTACTATGTCAATAGTACAAATAATTTTTTTTCAAACATCTCAACTATCAAATTGACTATACCTTTCGACAGCTGGGGAGCACTTTGTACCCATTAAATATTGCAAACAACGGTATCACATAAATACAATTAATTACCCACATTTCTAGAGCAATGCAAAAAAAAAAATCTAGACTTAATTACCATGTCTGTTCTTTTCTTTCACTTGATTCCCTTCGGATTAAAAATAACGTATATATTTCAACCTTCTTCAAGTTAACTGCAATCTGGCATCGATTCTCTATAACCTCCGCACACCAACCCAAAAAATTACAAATGAAGGCCCCCACACACACCAATTTATATATTTGTCACATTATGATTTTGAGCACGATGACCTGCCAAAAACAATAGAGGTTACAATATTATCCCTCTACATACACTTTCACATTGACCACAAAATATAAAGATAATAGCGCAACAAAATTTTGGGTGTTTCGACAAGCCATTCTCATTCTTTGAGATCTGCAAACTATTGCTCAAAATCAACATCATCATTCTCTCCAACTTCCTCTATTCCTTCCAAACTTTGATCCTCATTTGGTACACATGGCTCAAGGCCCAACACAAAGTAGTGGTGTCTATGTTTCAATAGGAATAAAATAGATCCAAAACTCTTATTCAATTCCTGGATCATCACAACACTCAACCCTTGACCATGCCTCTGAACCCCAATATGAGCAATTTCATCATCCAAGAACATTGCAGATTGCATGTAAGCCTTAAGAACATGTCAGACACTTGGATCACTATTAACCATCTCTCGAGGCACTATTGCTCCTACCAGGGCTTTGCCCTTATATAGGTCGTAACCCCTTATAATGACATCCAATGTATTCTCTAGAATATAAGCTTCCTTCACAAATGCCAGAGCTATTTCTCGAAATGGCCAATGCTCTGAAGGAGATCCATACACTTTAACAGAAATATAGATATCAACTGGGATGAAAATATGAAATGGGGCTCGCAATAAAGAACATTTCTCCCTATGACAGTTGCGATGACAGATTCCACGTACATACAGTTAGTTTTGAACTAATTTGACAACATAATTGGTAGAATTCATCTATCCTTTGCCTTCTCCCATTCCTATACAAGGATATAGATGTGGTAGTTGTGAGGAAGAAATGCCATACAGAGCAAGATATACAAGTACAATATTTGTTTGACACTGATAAGAGACAAAAAAACACATCCTTTAAGATACAATGGTGTGCCGCAAATAACAATAAGAGTCAAGTTATCAAGATAAAAAAATACAAAAAATGCATATCTATAAACCAAAATTGCTTTGCTAAGATAAACATTTTGTGGCCTTTCTTATTCAAGAGAACAAATCATATCACAAGGCCACCCCCTATATTGGTCAAGATATTGTCTGATTAACATTGTTTCTCCTTGCCGAAAATACCCCATTATAAGGGTGGCCTTGTTTTCGTACCTCCATGTCATTGCACCCTTGTTTAACATAAATAACAAGCATGGTTCTCACTAAATCTCATAGTGCTAGCAATTATACCTTTAACTCCCAACATTATTAGAGGGACGATTATTTGTGTAGTCTTTGTTGTATACCCATGGATTGCATATTTTACTTATGTCCAACCACGCATGACAGACTTGTCATTTTCGCTCCAACTATGTTTTCTTTATTCAATGCCTTTTCTTTTGCATGTTTTCTTCCACACGTGGGTTTCGTCTGAGCATAATAGTATAACATGCAATGCCCAATTTTATGACACTAGATCATAAATGCGTCTATGTGCATGCCATGCACATGGATGGCCTCATTGGCTCCAATCGTTCACCGACAAGGAGTACTATAAACCATGGCACATTATTCATCCAAGGAGAATTTAAAAATAATGGGATGCCTCTTCATTATTTAACTAATATAGCCACCAAACGAAGAAAATAGACAATAATTTGTTAACTTTTGATTACCCAAGTCATATAGATAATTAGTGTCAATAAGACCCTATAATTTTAACATATTTTTTATAACATTAGAACTAAAATATTATTAATAATAATTAATTTTTTATTTGAAATGTCTAAATAATCTCTTTAAAAATTATAGTTCTTTTTATTGGGGTTAGACTTAAACTTACTAAGAAATCTCATTATTTAAAAAATAATTTTATAATACAAATAATTGGATACATTAGCCACACATAACACTTACATGAGGCACAATATACATATCCTCTAAAAAGGTCAATTGAATTAGGACAAATATCCAATTAGGAGTCATATTCTACCCTTAGTCCTCTATAGAAACTCTTGCATATTTGCAGCCTATACCTTTGTATTAATAAAAATTTGTCGTTGTACTTCTTATCGACTTTAGTTATGTTGTATAAATTGATCTTACCTTCATGTTTAAATACATTTTCTCCTTTTTCTAGATATATTTTTAGTTGTTGGTTGTGAATATTTGCATCCCCTTTAGCATTCTATCATATTCTAACCTTCATATGTACCTCTAAAAAATAGTAATATAGAGAATTGTGTATGTTCTTCTAGTTCTTTTCATCTTGCGAATTCATGAAATATTAATAGTTTATGCTTGTCTAGTGTTGAGTTGGATCAAAAAATTTCTATTTGGATTAAACAGAAAGCCAACTTTCTCTAGATATTCCACCTCATTTACAAATGTACAACACCTTGAGGTTGTTTCTATTATGTCATTGGAATGCTAAACTAAGTCTAGTAGGGTGTAATTTCATGTGACAACAAGAAATTTTCTAGGTGTGAGGATTCTAAAAGTGGCTAAATAATGAGAAGGAAGTTGTTAGTGGGGGATTCTTGTCAAATAGTGAATTATTTAAGATCTTATTGAAATTTTCAACCATCTCTTCACTTTCCACCACCAAATAAGAGAAGAAGAGAAATGGAGGATTATAGACATACGAGTTAGCTTAACATGATTGTTGCAACAAGAACTAAGTTGTCTTCCAATTTAAGAGCAATAGTGACTAGAGGAATAATGATTGCTTCAATCATTCAAAATAAATGGTGGTTTTTTGTCCTCACGTTTCTTTGGTGTACCTATTTCAATGTTTTTTGGTCTCTTTTGTAACTTTGAGTTATTACTTTTGTGATTGCAACTATCAGTTTACAACATTAGTATTGTTTGTTCATTTAATTTTTTTATTGTTGTTTGTTAAACTTTTTATTGTTTCATATGCACGTGTCTTTATCAATAACTTGTACCATTTTATAAACCCTTATTTAATAATTGAACATTGTGATCTCCTACTAGCTGGGATAGTAATGATTGTGGCTAAATCTTAGCAGAAGAGTATATCTAATATTCTTCTTGCCTTTGCTCTTCCCAATTGTAAAAGACTAGATATTCCGCTTAAAAGCTTTATGGTGTAGGGGCACCTAGTGGAGCACAAGGTCACATGAAGACACAAGGCACTTTGAAGAGTGGAAGAACATCTATGAAGGTTAATTGGAGTGTTTTGAGGCCAACCATGGCCATTTGTAATAATCAAACCAATGTAATGATCAAAGGTCCTAAAGGTCCTAATAAGGACCTAGGACCAAACATTTTTGTAAGGGGGGCCAATAGTGCCTAAAGAGATCTAAGTGGGTTTGATAGGTTAAATAGGTCATAGGTGGAGAAAGATGAAAGAATTAATAAGTTAGAATGCAAATAAAACAATAAAATAAGAATTCAAAATTCAAATATTTGAATTGTAACGACTAGTATGGTTTAGGAGGGAAACAATGTTTAAGAGGCTAAATGGGATTGTAAACATGAGAAACAAATTGGGATTGGTTGGGTCAGTTGAAATACATCCTACATATCCTGTCCAAGGCATGAGGATCAGGAGGAGTACGGAGGAGAATGTGTATGTATGGACTGCACTCAGAATTATAATAAAATCTCTGATTTTCGCAAAGTTTCATGATAGTTTGAATTGATTTATTATTGAAAATACATTTATAATGGTTGAAGAATATTAAGAAGCCTTCATAGAAGCATTGCATATGTTCTGAGATCTCATTTTTTCTTTAGTTATTCACTTTACTTGTAGACAGTCTGAGAGACATACATATTTTATAACAGTTTTGAGTGTTTTTATGGATTAGATGTCATTCCATGAACGCATACCTCTAATTCTCATGGAATGACATGAATATAACATGTATAATTATTGTCTAACAAGTAAATGTGCAGATAAGTGACAGATTTGGTGATCACTAGGTTGTTGTGTGAAAAGAGCACTAAAATTGGTGCAAGGGTGTAGCAGCAACAATTCTAGCCATTGGAGGGCTATGTTTTATGTTTGAATATGTTCCAATATGTCAAGGAGAAGGTGAATCCATCACTGGTTGGTTCAGAAAGTGATTGGGGAGCCGAGATTGAGAAAGCCCTAGTTTTTAGGGTTTTGAGGAGTGATTTGGGGCTTTTGGGTATAGAAAGCCTATAGGATCAAATTGAATTCATATGCTTTCAACTCAATTCATTTCATGACCTTGTGGAAGAAGCCAAGGTCAGGGAGTGAAGGGATCTAGTTGTTGATTTGCAAATGTGGGGTAATTAGCCCTCAAATTCTATCTTAGTTGGTCACTAGGGTGATTTGGTCCAAAGAACTTGGTACTGGGGTTTGGATATGTTGTGTAGTAGCCAAATGGGTATCTGAAAACTTATTTTTCCTGGGGAGTTATTTGGGAAGTTTGTACAAGAAGTTTGAAAAATAGTCGGTGAAGGGCTACTAGGAAGATAAGCCTAATAGGACATTGTTTGGAGTTTGTCATCGAGT
>MU227336.1:87775-100130 GCA_018584345.1 Thuja plicata | reverse complement strand
TATCTGAAAACTTATTTTTCCTGGGGAGTTATTTGGGAAGTTTGTACAAGAAGTTTGAAAAATAGTCGGTGAAGGGCTACTAGGAAGATAAGCCTAATAGGACATTGTTTGGAGTTTGTCATCGAGTTGGACATTTAAAACTTTTCAAGTGGTCTTCCCTGGCTTTATAGGCTTAGTGGGGACCCCTAGTGTCCTTGGGAACCTTGGAGAAGGTCGTGTCCTTGAGTTGACATTTTGGAACCATTGTTGCATTGTGGATTGACTCCATTCCAAGCGCATTGTTGACAAGTTTGATATATTTATTTGAAATCCCACCATTGCTCTTCATCACTTTATAGGGTGCAAGCAAGTGGGGTGAAATATCCCATTGCTAGAGTGGTCCTCTTGTACTCTTTCATGTTATCAAATTGATAAACATATCCTAGATATTAGAGACCAAAGCATGGTCCTTCCTAGAAAATGAATGGTAAATGTAATGGATGGGGATGATCCTTTACAAATCTTACATGCATCAGAAATCTAATTTCTAAAAGGATCATCCATTTAGAAGAAATCTCTCCCTAGCAATCCATAATTGACTATGTTTACCAAATTAATGAAGGATCACCAATGTAAAGGATTTAGCAATAATTATTGTATAGAGACTCCTCCCCACGTTGCCAGCCTGGCCTTGAACCTTTTAATGTCATTGAAATATTGGCAAGAAAATGATTGTTTTGTTGGGTCAACTGCTGAATCAAAAGTTGTAGCAATGGCACATGTGGTGAGAATTAAATTAACGTCAAAAGAAAGCAGTGCAGACAATCAACATGCAAGGATTTTTATAAAAGGATTTTTGAATGATGTCTTTTCAAGTTGCAAGTTCTAGGGTCAAGTCCTTATTGTAGGGGGTGGAAATGGAGCTATCATACCAAAGACTTGTATGATGGAGCGATACATGTCTCTGTCATTGCTCCATGTTTGGCCCAACAATGGCGGTTGCATGATCCTCAACTGTGATGATAAAATTTTTGCCAGTATATTTGGAAATCAAGTATTTCATTTGCATGTGAAGAATTTTATTTATTATTATTTCATCAATGGTTGGTGGTCAAATCAAGACTAAATAAGGTTAATATTTCAAATTTTGTATTTTTTTTTTTCTGTGACAGAGATGCTTCCTGGGTCTTGATTTATGGAAATGTAGATTTCCAAGGAGATTTTGACAAACATAGGCCTAATTCAACAATTTATTTGTTGCTTATATTTACTATGGAGATCCTCTTTTAGTGTGTACTTCAATGATCATAGATAGTTGGTAAACATTGCTCTTTTCCATTGTCTTCCTCTGGAAAGCTAAAGATAAAAAGTGAGCTTTTGTGAAATCAAATCTTAACGTAGGAGAGTTGAATGTTTTTGAAGTAGGTCTGGAAATGTATATAAAGTCATAATTGCTTGCATCTTTAAAGATGTAGATTCTATATTTTTGAGAAAAGGCGCGTGCTATCTTTTTTTAGCTTGTACATGACAACATTTTCCAAGTAACATTGTTTCTCGGGTAGTACATTACATTTTCCAAAACACTGTTTCTCTGCTAGTAAAGCTTCTTTGTTATGGGGTTTAAAAATTTAATATAAGATGAATACACAATTGAACAAAAGAAAACACAAAAAATAAGTGTAACTATAGAAATTGATACTAACCATAAGGATATCACTCTACTTGAGAGTCATAGCTAAAAGTATTATCTTATTTCTTCACCAATGACATTGATTGTCAGTGTGGAGAATCACAACTTATTAAGGTCTCCTTCCATTGTTTAAAATTCATAGAAAAAATAGTTATAAAGATTTTCTTGGAAGGCATTTGCTAATGTATCCAAACGTGTGTCCAACAAAGAAGAATGTATACGAAAGCAACCAAACTATCTCTTGGAAGATTATTGGCGATGGTTTTAAAACAAATCAACACAATATTTGTATTTGGATAAGAAGGATTACGAAAAATGTATTATCCATCAAGTTAGATCATGAACATCATTATGCGGAATTTAATTTACACAAAATATTGGTTGGAGGTTATAATTCATTTCCCCAAAAATTTCAAAGCAGATTTATGGAATGCAACCTATCAAGGAAAGGTATTGTGTTTGAAGTTGATAGAATCTTCTGTAGGGTGTTTTATCTCAAATGGATAATGTGCAAGTGTTGATGAATTTATGAGGCAATGATGTCTATTGTTTAGCTTTGCCAATGAAATAGCCATCCTTTGAGGCATAATGTTTAGATGGACCCCTTGTTTCCATGTATTTCACTCGGACACACCCAGATAAATGACATTTAATCGGAGACACCCGCAAACAAGACCTTTTGCAGAAACATTTGTCTCGCCAAAGTAAGGATGCAGACAATAGTATTTTCAACCATCTCAAATTTTGTCACACAAACAAAGACAACAATATTTTCAACCATCTCAAATTTTGTCACACAGACAAGGACATAACTCTTCCTGACCTAGGATTGTTATATTATGTTTCACTCGATGTAGAAATCAAACGGTGTTATCAAGTGTGCGACGAAAACATATACTATTTTCACGAAGATTTCAATATTTCACAAAGGAATAGTTTCTATGATAGAAAATGAACATTAATGTATCCACATGCCCTCAAGAAGGTTACAAACACAATACGGAACATATCAACACCCAAAAATAGACCTTCCAAGATATAACTACTATCTACACAAACTGAGTGTAAACAAGCAAAGAAACTATTACAAAATGCTCCAAAAAGCAATTCAGAACAACCCATCGGAGATTATGAGCAATAATGCATTCTAACTGGGACCTATAGTTTCGAATGCACATATTAACATACAAGTTGTACATCTATAGAGAATTGCCTCCAATGACTGAAGGAAGAGCTAACTCAATATTAACTTAGGACTGCTACACTTACTCAAAACTATAATTGGAATATATGGCTTACAAGGAACTATAATTGGAATGCATGTAAGATTCTTTTTCCAGTTTCATGCAACATTGTTTCCCACATTTTAAATTATCATTTTCAATAATGCATATATGACCAAGGACGTCTGGACAATTATTAACTAATAGACTGTTCAAAGAATCATACAGGAAAGAAAACCAAAATACAATAGCAATGACAATAGACTAAAGTATGAACTAAGATTTTTACAAACAAATTTAGGGTTTTTAAAGCTGAAATAGAAAATAACTCTATAACCCAACTCACAGTCCCCTCAAAATGGAAATCAGACAAATTTTGGTCAATGCTACATACCTCTTTTTTGCAACTCGTCACTTTATGCTCTCAGCTCCTCCATAATAGCCTACTATTTTTACTCTCACCAAAAAACATGTTATTCACATGACACAACCATTAAAATATAATCAATTCTTTTTCTATGCAAAATACAACAACATTCAAGAAACTAAAAATTATCCTGCAAATGATGCTCTACATGTTACAACTTAAGGCCTTTGCATTACCTCTTTTGTACCGACTCAAGGGTTTTGACAGTTAGCTACGTTTTCCACTTCGTGGCCAAAACCCTATTTTTTCGCACACCAACACCAAACATAAGTGCCAATATACATACTGCAAATGGTTCCAAGGCAGAAAATAGAGCAATATTTTCAACATACCCACAATGTTGCGGGTCAAAATCTTCTGCAAATAGTTTTGCAAATCTTATTCCACTTCACAACCAAAACACTGCTTAGTCACACATAAATACCAAACATAAGCACCAATATTCATACCCTACACGATTACTGTTACTTGACAAAATCCTCTATAGGCTAATGATTGATTTTGCTAAGATTGTCATTGCTGGCAATTAACATCAAGTATAGAGTATTATCAGAAAATAATAGGTTATCGAAAAAAGGTTATGATTATCGACAAAGATTATCAGAAATTTTTATTGGTGAAAGGAAAAGAATAGCCTAGAATTAGGGACGACATCCTACTATCAAAACAACCTATGGAAGAATTGAGAAAACCTAATTAGGTCAGACAAATACTTTAAAAGGAGATCATAGAGAGAAAGAGATATAGTGAAAAAGATAGAGAAAAAGAAAGAAGTGACAACTCAGAGTATGAACAAGTATTGGTGAAGATTAGCAAAATGTAAATCAGGAAAGGAACATAGTAGAATGAGATATGACAAGCTTTAGGAGAAAGTATTCATAGGTCAAATTTCTTGTTGATTTATTCACAACAATTTAGCAACAAGATTGTGAAATCCCTTAATTGGGTAGTCTCTAACCGGACTCAGTACCTCTATTCAAGAACTTATTGTAAATCCTTTAACAAGGTGAACACAGTATAAGTGGGATAAAATCTCTTAACAGAGCAGTCTTTGACAAGACTTTCAATACTCCTAACATGGTATTAATTATTCCTAATAGGGTAAATTCATTCAGAAGATGACATTTTTGTAAGCTCTTAATCAGGCACCTTATTACTGCAGTGATGAGTTGTGGGTTTCATCCCCACCGTAGTTTTTTCCTCTTACCAAGGGTTTTCTGTGATACCAAAATATTGTGTTAAGTGTTTGAATGTTTATGTGTTACATGTTTGTTAATTTGTAAAGTTATCGACTATTGGTCAATATTGCAACAGTTATCGATAAAAGGCAAAACATATATCGGTATAGGTAAACATAAAAATTCAAGTTTTAGATTGATAGGGAAAAAGTGTGAATTGTTTGAGGTATTGATTCACCCCCTAGTCCCTAACCTAAATCTTTCCAACAATTGGTATTAGAGCTCATTGGTTCTCTAGAAGAAAAGTTTAACAACTTTGGAGTAGATCTGAAATAATGGAAAGTTATAGGTATCAGAAACAGTTAGAGGAAGCCCTAGAAGATGCTAATGAACAAATTCATGATTTGAAGAACAAGCTAAATACATCATTTGCAAAAAGGAAGGAACTGATAGAAAAACTACACATGAGCCTTGATAACCTTGACAAACTATCAGAAGAAAGTACCAATTCTGAGAAAGTTGATGCTGCTATTGCTGATATATTGAAAAAGAACAATGAATTACTTGAAAAAATCAGTCAAATGAAGAAGGGACATGAAAGTCAAGCCTTGAGAATGTCATAAATACTAGAAAGAATGAGAACTGCCGAAAGTGCAAAAGAAACTCTTGAAATAGAAAAAAGAGATGCTGAAGAAACAATCACTAGAAATGACTTACTACTGAAAATGCAACATATAGAGATTCATGCACAGAGTGAACTGATAGAAAGAATTGGCGATAGAAATTTACAACTACAAGCAGAAAATTCGAAGCTGAAGAAAGTGAGCGAAGACTTGAAGAACAACCTGAAAGTTGAAAAAGAAATCAATGCAAGACAAAATTTGAACAAAGTATGCAGAAGATTGATGAATAATTGAAATATAAGAGAAAACCACGTGACAATACCAGATTGGGATATATTGGCAACAACATTATGGAGATCAGAGAATCATCAAAATCTGGAGAATCAAGTGATATTCAAAGTAAAAAACCCTATAAGCCTACTTGCTATAATTATTGAAAATATGGTCACACAACAAACGTTTGTCGAAGCAAACAAGTAAGTTCTACTGGAAACACACCCTTCAACGGTTATTGCTATAACTACAACAAGTTTGGTCATAAAGCATATGAATGTAGATCTGAAACCATCACTAGATCATCTGAGAAAAGTTTCTATGGATATTATTACAAATGTAATCGTGCTATGGACACAAATCTGAAGATTGCAAAATCAAAACACTGACAACAAGGAAAATGGTACATTATCAGAGAAAAGAAGCAAACAACTCAGTTACATGTTTTAAGTGTGGAAAATCAGGACATATAACATCAGAATGCAGAAAAGGAAACAATGAAGTAAGAACTGAACCTTGGAGACCATTTGCACTACCATGTTATATTTGCTCAAAGTTTGGTCATGCCACCTACAATTGCAGATATCAGTTTGCTACTGACAATGACAGAGATATCAGAGGAAAAAGAACTGTAAATCAAGAACAAGTCAAGAGGAAATGAAGAAGATATGGGTACAAAAGGAAGCTGACGAAACATTAATGGAAGCCCCTATGTCGAATGACGTAGAGAATTCAACCATCAACTAAGAAAGTAAGTAATTGCTTAGGGACCTAAAACTTCATTAGAATCATCAATTAGTCCCTTAAATCAATTACGAGCCGAAGCATTCAAACAACATAAATAGATGCAATAAGTAATTAGGAAAGTCAAAAAATATTAGTATGAGATTATTATTGGTGAATCCATGTTACTATCGGTACAAAAGGAACACTGTCGCCATGCAATAAATGTTTTAGTAAAAATAAACGTTGGACACTTCGCCTCTATATATAACGACATTTACCTATGAAAATCACATTCTGAAAAGTCAATGGAAAACAAGCTTGAGCAAACATTAACAATTCATCTTAAGAAAGGATTTTTTAGCGAGTTGATTGAGCAGTAAACCCTAGACAATTGAAAATTTCTTGAGAATTGTATAACAATTATTATGGATGAGAAGATTGTATTAATCGACATATCATAGGAAAAGGAACTTGAATATCAATTAAATTCATTGAAAGCAACTTAAACGAATGATTTTATTAGGTAATGGCGATCTGAGAATTAGGGGAGGATGAGACTAATTCATAACGGAAGTTTATAGTCATCGACAACACTATCTCGTTTCCTCATTATAACCCCCCCTGCAGTTGCTGCGGAAAGACCTCTGAATCAGGCCATATTTCTGTCTGACATCTAGGGTTGAGTAGAAACCTCCAGAAATGGCTTCCTCTTCCGACGCCCAGAGAACGTTGGGCGCATTAGTCAATCCATACCACGTTTTCCTGAGTCATCGTGGACCCGACACCAAAGACACCCTTGCGAGCTTCATCTATCATTCTTTCTCTACGAGTGGAGTGAATGTGTTCTTCGATAGAGAGGAATTTGTTCCTGGACAGAATATACCCCAAGCAATACCCGATTTAATCTCCCTTTGTTCGGTTCAGGTAGCAATTTTGTCCCCCAGATATGCCGAGTCCCATTGGTGCTTGGAGGAACTCCGTTTAATGCATAATACTGGTGCTAAGATTATTCCTGTATTTTATGAAGTTCGTCCTGAAGATGTTGGTCAGCTCCAAAATAACGAAGGAATATATGCAAAAGCATTCGAGGACCTTGAGGGAAAAAAAGACGGTGATAAAAATAGATATGAATCGAACACAATTGAAGAATGGAGAAATGCATTGTGTAGAGTGGGCGATATTCCTGAGAGGTTGGTTTCAAATTCAGAAGAGTTTAACGGGTAAGCTTCTACATTCATATTACGTTTATGGTATTTTTTAAGACCAATCTACATTCTCAAAGGCACTAGTTGAACTCTCACCTCTTATTTCTGACGAAATGCTTCTGCTTTTAATGGGGATTTCAGGGACTTGGGAAAGCTTGCGATTGCCTTGCGCAGTCGGGTAATGCAACTGTTTGGGAGAGAGAGGCTTGACGGCTTGGTTAGGCTAGAAATGCCTTACTCTCCCCGGGTCCAGAAAATGTTGAAAGCACCAATCGAGCCATATGACGTTTTCGTCAGTTATCATGGTCCCGACATAAAAAACACCCTCGCGAGCTTCATCTATCACTCTTTCTCTGAGAGAGGAATCAATGTGTTTATCAATAGAGATGCATTTGTTGCCGGAAAGGAGATGCCCCCTGCAGTACCCAAAGCAATCTCCACTTCTTCAGTTCAGATAGCCATTTTGTCCCCCAAATATGCCGAGTCCCATTGGTGCTTGGAGGAACTCCATTTAATGCAGAATACTGGCGGTAGGATCATTCCTGTATTTTATAAAGTTCCTCCTAGAGATCTTCAACAACTCCGAAATGACAAAGGAATGTATGCATATGCATTCGCGGAACTTATAAAGGGTAAAAAGGACGGGGAACTTATAAAGGGTGAAAAGGACAGTGACACAATTGAAAAATGGAGGAATGCACTATGCAAAATGAGCAATATTTCGGGGTTTTTTGTTTCAGAAGAGTTCAAAGGGTAAGCCTCAACCTTAATGTCTAATTTATGGTAATTTTAAAATCGATCTACGTTCTCAAAAGCAATACTTGAACTGTCAGCTGTTCTTTTTGACGAAATTGTTCTGTTTTTACTGGGAATTTCAGGGATTTAGGGATTCTTGCGGTTAACCTGCGCATTCAGGTCATGCAACATCTCAGGAGGGTATGGAAAAAGAGTGCTGATGGATTGTTTGGGCTAGACAAGACCGTTAATGATTTCAAAAGCTTTCTGGAGATTAATACGGAGCAAAGTGAGAAGGTTAAGATTGTGGGAATTGCTGGAAGTGCAGGCTGCGGAAAGACAACACTGGCGGAAGAGTTCTATTATAGCCACCGAAGTTCCTTCGACAGATCAAGCTTACTTGTCGGAGTAAGAGAATCTTCGAAGCAAAATGGATTGCCAACATTGCAGAGTCAGCTTTTAAAGGAGCTGACGAATGACTGTTTACCAATCAGCAATGTAAGCGAAGGCAAAGAAATAATTGCAGATCGGTTAAGACGCTTGTGTTGCACAAAATCCTGGAACTTTCTTGTTGTTATTGATGACGTTGACCATCATCAACAACTACAAGCTCTTCTTAGGGAGGCGGACATTTTGAGATCAGGTAGTTTGGTAATTGTCACAGCCCGTAATAAGGCGGTTCTTAAACTCTCAGGAATCTCCTTAATTTACGAAACCAAACCCATGTACTTGAAAGATGCTGAGAAGTTGCTGCGTAGCATCGCTTTTCACCAATCTCAATCGACTAATGGATTTGACGATTTGATCCAATCTGCTCTGAGCAAGTGTGGTTGCTGTCCTGAATTTCTAAGGAGTTTAGGCGGAAATCTCCAGTTGTATGGTAATAACGAAAAACAAGAGTGGGAGGATGAGCTGCAAATGATGATGCCTGAAATATTCAAAGCTATCTGTGGTGATCTAGAAGAGGAGGAGAGACAAATATTTCTAGATATTGCTTGTTTTTTCGAAAAAATGGACAAGAATTCAGCGATACGCGTGTGGGCTGGATCGGGATGGAGGGGCGCGCGAGCTCTTCAAAAGCTGGAGTATATGTGCCTTGTTCATATTGACAATGCTACTAATTTCCTCACTATCCCGGATTTTCTTCGAGATTTGGGACGAGAGATAGCAGAACGGCAGCTTGACAGCGCTCCAGATCTTCCCTCTCGTCTATGGCATCCAAATGCAGCTAGAAACTTTCTCAAAGAACCACTGCTCCAGGTACTTCTACATTTTAAGACCCTTAATATAAACTGAAATTCCACTGCTCCAGGTACTTCTACATTTTAAAACCCTTCATATAAACTGAAATTTCGGGAAAAGCATTCATAAGATTGCTCATAGTTTTTATAACAATAATTGCTGGTGCAGACAAGCGCAAGAATAAGGGGAACCAGAGAGGCGAGCCACAAGAAGCTGTCTGAAAGGACAACTGACGAATTATTAAAAATAGAACTTCTTCATGTAAGCGGCGATATTTGTAACGGTAGTTTTCGCGATCGTTTAAGAAATTTGGTATGGCTTCGCTGGGAAGAATGTCCTGAAACAGGCATTCTTTTAGCAGAAATGAACAACTTACGGGTCTTAGAATTGTTGAAAGGAAAATTCGAAAAACTGGGTCAGGTATGTTCTCATAAATCTACTCAAGCTTATCGAGACATTAAAATGGTTACCATTACACAATTGGCATAGTCTTAGGTGTTTAAGTCAGCCTTTCTAGCGTTGTGTATTCATGTCTAAATAAACATGTTCCCAAAATGCAGCCGCCAGGAGAGTTGAGAGAGATGACTGTTGAATGCACCAGACTAATACAAATTCCACCAACAATAGGATTGCTAAGTCATTTGGAGAAAATGACTTTGGATTGCACTGTTAGTCTGGAGTCTCTGCCAACAGAATTCTGTGAACTGCAAGCTTTGAAACACTTGGTGCTTAGGCAATGCGAACGCCTGAAATCCTTGCCAGGAAAGTTCGGGCATTTGATAAATTTGCAATTCATAGACTTTTCTTATTGTCGAGACCTATCTTCACTGCCTCGATCCTTCCGTATGCTGACGCAACTGAAAACTCTTGATGTGAGCAATTGTGGGAAACTGAAAATCCAGCGAGATATATTTAAGTACATTAGGAGCATTGAGGAGTTGACAATGAACAACTGCACGGAGTTGAAGATGTTGCCAACGCAAACGACAATGCAAGGGTCATTGAGGAAGCTGAATTTGTTTGGTACCAGCATAAAAGAACTACCAGGTGATATCAATAAATTGACAAAACTGCAGCAATTGAAAATAGGGAGTTCTTTTTTGAAGAGTTTACCCCCTTCTCTTATGAATCTGCCTTCATTGATGGAGCTTGATCTTCTAAATTGCACAAAGCTAACCTCTTATTCTCGGTCGTATGGACCATTACGTCTTTTGGTTTCTCCTCAGTCACAGCCAGAGGAGGCCAATATCGTCAGATCTCTATATGTGTATCGTCGTTCCTGAATTTGGCGTGGAAGATCGCTTCTTCGCATGCTCTAAGGGAAGCACCCTAGTGTTATCAATATGCGTTCACGCTGGATACCACAACTCATTTATGTAATTTTGCCAAGTGTTGCAAGTATTTGTTGGGATTTATCCCAACTACCCTCTTTATTCCTCTGTAGCTCATTCTCCATCCAATTCATGTGTGTGAGATGTTATTTTGTCCCATTCATCTGCCGTTCTCTTCCTCCATTTGGTGCAAACATGACATATTTAAATGCATATCGATTGCCTAATCTCCATTGTCATGATTTTCCCACGCTGCATAATTATGAATTGTAATTAATGTTTTTGTTTTGCTCTTACTGTTTGCTATGCCAATTGGATGTATGAAGGCGGTTTGGTTAGTACAGTTTCTAAGAAATAAAAAGGAAGCCAGAATAGCCATAGCAACAGTGGAATGCACCCAACAAATAGGGGATTTTGTTTTCTATTTTTCCGAGTATGAAGAAAGAATAGCAGCTCTGTGTATGCATTCATATATGATCAGGCTTTGTATGTTTTCTAAATAAATACATATAATTTTGGGTTCATCTTTGTTCTATCTGTTATTCTTTGCTCTCTGTTTAAGTTTCCTTTCTCTGTCTCTTCCCTCAATGTGGTACTGGAGCAAAAGGTCAATATAGCTAAAGATTCCCAAAAAGGTTCTCAAAGGAGCTTAAGTGTCTTCCAGCACAAGTCTTCATAGGCAACCATGACATCTTCATCTTGAACAAGTCTTATAAATTTCACAATTCAATGGAAATTTAATTATAATAATTGCGCAATCACAATGAAGGTATTATTCACTTCTCAAGATATATGGGAGTTTGTGGAGAATGAATTTCCTGAGCCTGCAGATACAGCAGCATACAATATATTGTTTTAAGTAGAGAAGGATTTGCTCAACGACAATAGTAAAAAGGATTCGAAGGCTTTCTTCTACATATTTCAAGCAATGAATAAGAGTGTCTTCCCAATGATTGTACCAGAAACAAAGTTAAAATAGGCATGGGATATTCTTCAAGCGATGCATAAGAGCATCTTACCAATGGTTGTACCAGCAACTAAGTAAAAATAGGCATGGGATATTCTTCAAACTGCATGTCAAGGAACAACTAAGGTGAAAATAGCCAATTTGCAAATGCCAACAAGAGATTTTGAGACCATATGTATAAAAGAACCAGAATCAATAGTCTCATTCTTTACTTATGTTATTGGAATGGTAAATCTAATCAGGTCTCAAGGAGAGACTCTTAAAGAGAGGAGTAGTTGAAAAGATTTAAAGAAGTTTGCCTATACAGTTTGAATCTATTGTAGTGGCCATAAAAGAGGCAACGAATCTCTCACAATTTTTAGTAGATGCTACATGCATCCCTCATATCTCATTCTCACGTTCTCCTTTTTAACAATATTTTATGAAACTATGAGAGTTTAGTTATAAAACAAAAAGTAAATTGACATGTGTGTTTTCAAATGCAAAATTTCTAAACGGAACTCAAGCTTTTGTTAATAAAACAACACATGACTAAATGAACTCCACCATGTTGATGTGAGTTTTATTCCACCGCAACATGCAGAATCAAATACTCAACGTTTCAAAGTGAAACACCAATTATTCAATCCTCTCTTGATATAATGTCATCTCTTATGCTAAGCTTGGAAAGTAAGATCATGAAATGACTTCAAAGTTCCTTTTATCATGGACATTCACTCAGTTGAAATAATGTGATTTGCTGGTAATCACTTAGGG
>MU227336.1:58900-71110 GCA_018584345.1 Thuja plicata | reverse complement strand
CCTCCCCCACCCCCTCGCCGTCCCCCCGCCGTCTCGAAATTGAGGCCCTTTGTCCCCCCGTCCCGGAAACTCGTCCCGACGTCCCTCCATCCTGACGTCCCCCTGTGCTGGTGTTACACTGTTTAATTCCAAAATTGTGAACACCATCAAAACATGCATTGAATCGGTTATGTTTTCAGTAATGGTTAACAAGTTCCCTAGAGGCCTTTTTGGGCCTGATAGGGGTATTAGGCAAGGGGATCCGCTCTCTCCTTACCTTTTCATTCTCCTTGCTGAGGTTTTGGGCAAGAACTTCTTGAAGCTAATTGAAGAAGGTGACACCTAGGGAGTTAAGGCTTCTTCTACAACCCCAACGACGGTGATTCAACAATTCATGGATGATACTATCCTGTTTGGGAAAGCTTCTGTGGTTGAAGCTAGAATATGGGCTTCCTTCTTGGATGAGTATGCAATTATGAGGAGAGCAATTTATATTTCTTTAATTCCAATGAGGACCTCCAAAGGAAGATCTGCAGAATCCTTGGATGTAGATGTGCTGCTTTATTGGGAGTCTATCTTGGTCTCCTTTTGACTGTTAAGGAGGTTTGCCCCTTCATTTTGGGGATCCATTATGGAGCGCCTCCAAAAGAAGGCAGATTGGAAAGGTAAACTTCTTAGCAGTGCTGGCAAAAATCAACTCCTATCAGCTTGCCTCCATGGTATTCTGATTTATCACTAGTAGAAAAAAAACAATAAATGACTTAAATAACTACAAAAATTTGTCTATAAATGACTAAACTTGGTCACGTGACCAGTGGTATTTTATTGCCGGTCATTTATAACGTGACCAAATTTATGACTAAACCATATTTGGTTATTTATTGGTTGTTTTTGATTAAGTGAAAAACAGGTTTTGAAGGGACCCGAAACCCTTTACAACAACATTACATAAAGATGGGCATTAAAGATTAGCAAAAACTAAACTGTGTACTAAAGACACCCAAGAGAGAAGATGGCACAAACAGAGAAAAAACCAACACAAAACTAGAAGCCAGCAAAAGACCAACAGATGGACACAGACAAAAAACCAGACACGACAAAACTAGACTGTTTTTAAGAAGATTTGCAGCTTCCAATTCCAGCTGCTCCATATTTGTAGCAGCACTCTTCAGTTCTTCAATGTCATTGTTGGGCTTGAGAGCTTTCTTCCTTGTACTTGCACGGGTCCTTTTCCCTGGTTCGGTGTCCTTGTCACCTTCCACCTCAACAATAGCTTTATCCTGATTGTTCTATTCAAGTTTCCCCGCAAGGATTTTCAAGTGCTCCGCGGAGGCTTTGAGAATTTTATAGCTCTGTTCTCCAATTTTCTTTAAGGTGGACTCCAAGCTGGAAACTCTAGTATCAATGGCCCCAAATTTATCGTCAAATTCAGCAGTCAAAGCTTCAACATCACTCACAACTTTAGTAAGGTCTTTCAAATTATCAGAAAAGGAGCTGTCCTCACCAAGCGCCTCCAAGAACTCCAACTTATTGGTAAAAGCCCTTTGCTTGATTTTGATTTCTTTGACTTCATGGAAGACCCATCTAATGATTCTGTAGAAGTCCAGAGCGCCATCTTTGGCGATCTATAGAACCTCAAAAGACGCTTCTCTGTTGTAGTTGTCCAAATCATTGAAATTCACACCTTCCCTAGAGTTATCCCCACTCGCATCAAACTCCTCCTCACTGACAGGGGAGATAGGAGCATCCTCTTCAAATGTGACATTCTTCAGATTGCTTTCTTTGGGGGTATACTTACTAGCCTTATTGGAGGCCGAAGGGGCAGGGGACTTACCCAACGATTTACCCACACCCCGAACAGAGGAACACCTAATTTTCTTCTTTGGGGGAGATAATTCAGGGTCACCATCCACTTCATTATCCCAACCATCCTCTTCCTCTTCCCCATCATCAGACCACTCATCCTCCTCCTCATCAATCTGTTTGTTGTCTACGGAGGCATGGGGTTTTCCACCTTTCTTAGTGGCCGTAGAAGGCGAGGGAGCAGTGGGTTTCCCTTTACCCATTCCAGAGCTCTTACTCTTAGCAGGGGTGGAAGAATCCAGAACCCCCTTCACTTCAGTGTCTGAACCTTCCTCATCATCTTCCTCCTCTTCAGGAGCTTCTTCCCCCGAATTAGTATTGTCAAGAGCATGGTGCTCAATAGTAGAGACTTTGAAATATTCATATATCAAAACCATAAGACCCTCATGGAGCACAGGGTTGCCCCCAGGGTTGGCCCTAGCATCCTTTATGCTAGCATTCATGGAATAGAGGAGGTAGAAAGGAAATGATACCTCGTCATCATGTCGAAAATGATTCAAGAGTACAAAGTGATAGTTGTAGACCCTAGTATATCTTCCATCAAGGGTGATTTACTGCATAACAATGAAGAGAACCCGCCTCCACACCTTCTTGATGGCTTTTGGCGAGTAATAGGTCTTGTTGATTTTCACCAGTTTCTGCTTCTCGTCTTCCTCTTTTGGAAAGCGCTTGACCACCGAATCAGTAAGTTTTCTAACCCTATTAAATTTCTTCCCTTCCAGAGGAAGACCAGTGACTTCAACGATAACACCTTCATCCACCTTCACAGTCCTGCGACAAATGGTAAGCTTACCATCACGCCACTCCTTAAACATCTTGGTAACAACAGGGTTATGACCATGTAGCCTCTCCATAAAATCAGTAATTTTTCCATTTTTCAGGAGGCCCCAAACTTTAGGCTTCCTCTTCCAGTCATCACAAGCAAGTGGTTCCATTCTTTTCCTATCCCCTCCCATCTTCCTCTTCTCAACACACCACAGGCTCTCCCAGAAGTTGGTACTCTAAAGGAAGAATAAAGTATTTTTGCCCCTGAAAATGGCGAACAAAAGCCAAAATAAGGCTTTCAGCACCCACAATACGTGTGAGGTCTTGTAATAATTACTATCCAGTCTTTCGATCAGACAGTTGCCACCACTTTCCGTAATTAGACTATCCGTTCGTGCTTGCATTGAAATCAGTAGAAAGAACTCCCACTTTTTTGTGGGTACGATCAAAGATTAGAATGACTTTTGCACCATGGCTAAAAGCCTCCTCACTCTGCCACGTTATCGATGAGCCAACTTTCACCCCCTCGTTGGCTAACCAATCAGCCATTGTGTTAATCTCCTGTAAACCATGGGAGATATAATAACTATCAAAGGTATTTATAATATTTCTTGATGAGGAAATTATATTGTTGATGGTCCAAGAAGGTTTACTTAGGCCCTTTAGGCACATGATAAAATTGTTTGAATCCTCCTCAATCCAAACCTTACGGCAATTTAACCTCTTAGCAAGGATCAATGTCTGATATGCTCCCGTTGCCTCGGCAAGGTGGTTAGTCTGGATTCCCAAGGGGAGTGCCACGATTGCCATACATCGACCTTTATTTTTTTGGTTTTTTTGATTGATCAATTTGATTATTTATTTAGTCATTGATGTAGCCATTGATTTAGTTGTTAAGTTAGTCATTGATTGTTGTTAGTTGGTCATTTATTTAGTCATGGTAGTCATTTTAAAATTTTTGTCAATTGGTAGTATATTTAGTCATTTTAATCATTATTTTGCCATCAACTGGTCATATGTTTAGTCATATTAGGGCACGATGGAATCAAACCACCATCCTCTTGCTTGTAAACCAAGTGCTCTTCCATTGAGCTAGCACCCTTTAAAGAATAATTATACCATGTGTCCTATGCCTACCTATAAACATATATTTCTACAAAATACAAAATCAAGTATTTGAGGACAATGAATTAATGGTTAAGGACATCACATCACTATCTAAAGGAACAAAGATTAAACATGACTGTAATTCACTACTATCAAGAAGGGTGTTATTGTTTCTTTGAATCAATTTTTAGACTTTGCTAAAACCTTTAAGGTCAAGGGATGAGGAAGCAAAAGAATACATACTTTATCATGCCCCAAGTTACAATGCCTCTGACAAGATCCTGCCAGGTCTTAAACAACTCTTACATGTTCTTCCTTATCTTGTTCTACATTTTCATCCTCATCCTGTTTCAAAGAAACAATACATTTGAATATACTTAAAGAAGAAAAAAGTATGCTAATGTCTTGTGCAACATCTTCAGATTGCATCATAATTAGATCACATTCCCATGTAGAGTGGATCTAAAACACATTCAACCATAGTCCATGATAATATCAAACACATTCAAATTTTTTAAGCATCTGTAGATTTTAAAGATTAATTTATATCCCACTATTTTCAAGATATATATCATATGTAGATTACAAAGAGTCTTGAAATAACTTAGTTATTTGAAATGTCATTTAAAAAATTTACAAGTTCCATTCAAAAACCTTTTTTCTTTGACTTTAGTACACAAGATTTTTGCACATCAAAATAATTTTATTTTTTGTTGCATAGGAAACCATAGTAACTTACATCTGTATCCTCATCAGCATCAGTAGACTTATCTTTCTATTGCGGGATATTAGACCTAAATTTAGCATCAACAAACTAAATACATCTCAAGATCTTATTTGCATGGCCAAAAAATTTGTGGCTGTAATCGTAGGCACACTAGAAGTCCATCAATTTATGAGAAAATAAGTAATGTGAATCACGAGCAGATTGCACCATAAGGTACATCACCTCTTCCTCTTTCTTTTTCTTACCCTCTTCAAATGTTGCCTCTTCAGCCTAAAAAGGTGACAAGGAACAAAATCATCAGAAAACAGCAATGATCAGCTCTACACTCGGCTAAAATATCTACAAGAGAGGATTTCAAAACAACAAGATTGACTTGCATCTTTGTTTTTGCTCCATGTCTCCTTTGCACTTCTTTTCATATTTAGGGTCATCAGACACTAAAATATTATCAAATAAGGTTCTTGATTTGACCTATTGCACAAGAAAATAGAACACTGATTGTCAAATGGAATCAATTACTCAAAGTCATCCAAGACACTATAAGTAGGCTGAGTTGACAACTAGGATACCGGGTTTGCCCTTGGACCCCCCCGGACCCGCAAAAATTCGAACCAATTCGAGGTCCGGGTTCGGTTCACCTGTGGGTCTGGGATTTCTGGGCAGGGTTCGATTTTTTTGGACCAAATTCGAACCCGGGTTGCCAGGTTTCAAACCCAGGCAAATTTCACTTAAAAAATCAAATTTCATGCGAATTTTGGATGAATTTCGCACGCGGTTTGAGTAAAAAGGTTTTTTTATGACACAATTTATAAAAATTTGGCATCCACAACCCTAAAAAGGTGAGTCTAAAGGCTTTTTTTTACTTCTAATTCTCATTTGTGGTGTGCAAATAGGTTTCCACCCCAAATTTTTGACATCGCTGAACTTGGGCCCGATATAAATAACTCTCGATGCCTTTATAAAATAATTAAAGTCGGTTGAGATTTCGGGGGCGCTGCCCCTTGACCCCACCTTGTACTGCGATAGGGAGCGCACAAGGGGCGCTACCCCTAGACCCTGCAAGGGGCGCTGCCCCTTGACCCCGTCTTGGGGGCTTTGCCCCAAAACCCCCATTTAATAATTTGGGGTGGAAACTGCGCCAATAAAAGGGGAAAAATTAACCTTTGAGTCTTATTAGGCTCCATATAGAAGATGATGATGATGAAGAAGAAGAATATCAATAAATTATTAATCTATTAGTTGAACTTCAAACAATGATACTTGAACTGATGTTCTGATTTAATTTTAATGTTTTGAATCTTTGATGCTGAACTTGAACTTGAAGTATATGATGGTATGATCATGGATTCATGATTCATAATGCTATGATTACAAATTTACAAGTGGTTTTATTGTTTAAATGTTTACTTTTTATGATATTATGTGACATTCTAATCTTAACTCATGCTTCTAGGCTGCATAAATATCAATATATATATATGTGTGTGTGTGTGTTTTGAATCTTTGATGCTGAACTTGAACTTGAAGTATATGATGGTATGATCATGGATTCATGATTCATAATGCTATGATTACAAATTTACAAGTGTTTTTATTGTTTAAATGTTTACTTTTTATGATATTATGTGACATTCTAATCTTAACTCATGCTTCTAGGCTGCATAAATATCAATATATATATATTTGTACTAACGAACCCGAACCCAAAAACCCCTTTTTCAAAATTTTGCCGTACCGGCGAACTGGTTCTTCGAACTCGAACCTGAACCGGCATCCTAGGTTGACAACTTTAAAGATGAAATACATATACGAACCTGCCATAACTCAATTCTAATACATTTAAAATTAGGGTATACATAGATCTCGGGGTCATCCTTGAATTCTATTCACAATTAGGTTACAATATAGTGTCAGATATTAGACTATTGGAGACCATAAGCATTTAAAGATTTGAAACCCAAATGATACATCATTTGAAAAGAAATGCTTACCAGGATTGTCAATCAATGGAGTCTTCCATTTGCCCTTGTAGCTTGGATTCTTAATTGTCTGTCAATTGTTTAATGCACCATCATAAGAAACCCATAGATACAAGCACTGAAAACAAGCAAGAAAGATGCAAACTAACAACAATGTTGAAAATTTCAACACTTAAATCACAAAATTTCCTTTCATCTATACCTTGGGCTGCCAGGGACCCTTGTATCCTGGGTTTGGAATAATTGGAGCTTTCCATTCACCATATTCCTCATCATCCCACTTCTCTAGCTGCAAGATGTAAAAAGAGTTCATTAGAGATGTAATATTGTGCAGAGATATTAGTTATCATCAATACATATAAAACTATATTAGAACTTGAATTGGCTGTTGAAAAGTGAAAATAAACTTGCATGAAATAGATAGATATAAAACACAAGTTCAAGACTCTATGTAATCACCAAAGATTCAAGTGCCTACCTTAGTGGCATCTAGATCAGTTATTTCATGTGGTATGTCACCATCTCCCTGCACAAAAGAGGACATCAATCTTTAGAGAAAAAATCCCTACTGGCTGAATACATCAATTAGCAATTATTCACTGCGTATTCAAGAAGGGAAAAATGTCCACTCTTTCATCGCTCAAAGGCGATTTGCCTTTGCTACATGAACATTTTTTCATAATAAGCTTATTTACATGTATGTCAAGTGCGGAAATTTGGTGAACGCATGTAAAGTGTTTAACCAACTGAAAGAACGAGACTGTCTCTCATGGAATAGTACTGATTTATGAAAACCCACTTCTATCTCTGCAAAAGTTATTGTCAAGACTATCCTCTGTGATATATACAATCTGCTTGCTTTGCTTTGACTAGTATGGCACTTTATATGAAATCTTTCAATGTCATCCCTCTACCCTTCCTAATAGTATTTGTATCTCTGCGAGATAGACAAAGAACCTTGAAGACAGTGGCAGAAATCTTTGGGAACCATCAAAATATCTTTGCTGGATAGTCATCAACAGTGATCCAATTCTCCAAAACAGTCATTACTCCCTGGAACAAATTCTCCAAAACAGTCATTACTCCTTAGAATGACAGTGATGCTCATGACTCCCCTCAGAATGTCTCTCAAGCATGGTTACTGTCCTTGAGATGCTTCTTACCCATCATACATTGACATCATTATTTCTTTGATCTTATTATATGCGTGATGATCACTGTTTAATAGGAAATCAATGCCACTACTATAACATTTGCTTAGATCACTTTTTAGCATTCCTCATTCTCAAGGATCAAACATTTTTTTGAGAGGAACCGGAGAATTGTAAGCTGGAGTATAAAGATAAAAGAAGCGTAGGAAAAGAAAATTGTGTGATCCAAGGGAAATGGAATGGAAGAGTTGGATTCAAGGATTCAAGATACCACATGATTAATTATAGCAAGGCATGTCAGCATTAAAAGTCCCAGAGGTCTAAAAGCGAAAGGAAAATTTGGAAGTAGGGATCAAGGAAATGGGATATACATTGTGACCTTGCTAGAGGTATGGTGGTAGAGTCTCATAAGGAAAAAGCATAGAAAAGGTGAGAGTCAGGAAAATGGAATACTGAGGTTCTTAAGTGTAGGCAAGAATTATCATTGAAAAATAAATAATCATCCACAAAGAAACCATAGGTACTAGGAAAAAGGCATGCATTTAAAAGTATCATTACACCAAACTTGTAGATATTCATGCATGGATACTAAAGTGCATGAACAAATCATGTAAAAAATATGCCATATAAATAACAAAACCAATTCGCCAACAATATTTATACCTGGAAAAATTAAACCAACATTCCTCATCAATTTCCATATCCGAAAACAAGACATACAGACAGTGAAACTTGAATTGTAATTATAAAGAAAGAAATAAACCAACAATAAACAAGTGTGCATAGCACCATGTTCAAAGTTCCAAACAAGAGCAAGTAGGGCCAAGGAACTGGGTCATCTTCCACACTGTATCCATTAACAGACATTTCAAGAATGAAGAAGTTGCCTTATAACAATTAGTTGGTGCGCATCATATACATTCCATTATATAGAAGAATTTTACATCTTATACCTCTTCTGGCATAAGCTTGTCAGCTTTCTCAGGACTTGCATCCCTGGTAAGGGCTTCCACAACCTCACCTAGAACCTTTAATGTTGCATAAACTCTCTTCATTTTTACAGTTCTACGCTCCAACCTGAGAAAAATCCGAGATTTGTAGTCCCTTTTATTAACAAATATAAGTAAAAGGCAATTCAAACCAAATCAATCCAATGTTATAAACTAATATTAAATATCATGCATTACTGATGTAACAAAAAAATTAATACACAGCCACATCAAAACACAAAGCATATTGGAAATAAAATTCAGTAGGGACACCTTCAGAGCTGGCCTATTTTCTATACATTATTCCAAAATGCATCTGTATTGGAAGGATGTCAACATTCTCTATCTGATGCTATGGTTGAAATCTTAGCCCTTAGCTGTATTCAGAAAAATATCCAATATAATCATTGCATTTCAAATTGATTCGAAATATGCAATCTAATGATTCCATTCAAACCATTCTAAGAGGATACAACCACATAATCAACACAATCAGATGGTGTTGAAACCTTTGTTGGATGATACATCAGAGATGGAAATGATTGTAGGTGGACATAATGAGGTTGCATGGGCAGCTCGTCTTCATGAGTTTCTTCAGTTTCCTTCCTTAGAGGATATGTTAACTCAAGGAGTTGATGTTGGCACTTTGACTTGTAGGATATGGGCTTAGCGTTGTCAATTTGAAATGAGATTCAGCCATGCATTTTCAAGGAATCGACCATGTTACATTAAGAATAGTCACAAGGAGAGATATGGGTATAGGTACAAGCACAAGGTCTCCATTTCTAACTCAAGCTTCCTAGAAGTTGTGTTTCTAAGACCAATGTTAATATACATATATATTTTTTTGTCGCCTAAATAGACATTATATATAAGTAGAAACCTACAAACACCTCAATTTTGGTAAATGGGAGAATCTTTCTGTAAAGAGGATATTTAAATAAAAATAGTTTAGGCACAAAATACAAATTCAGGAGAAATTTTAATTAGCGACCCAATTAAGCCTATTCTATTCTGGTTTTTACCATGATACCCCATTCAGATTATGCAAAAATATTAATTCCCATATTTATGGATTTTCATTCTGATGTGACCTTGAGCTTGACCTCAGCTTCAAAAATCAGGTTTACTTGATCAATAAATTAAATGGATAAATTTCTGATACACAAACAAACCAGATCAATATGAACTGAGATTACCACCATGATTCCTGTGTCTGGCGCATTGTAGTTGAAAATTTGAGGAGCCCAAGCTGATTGACCTATGATTTCACATAGGTATGAATACTCAAGATTTGAGAGACCAGCACCAAAGAGCCAACTCTCATGGTCATCCTTTGAAAATAACTTCTGCACCCTTGCAGCACTGTCAACCTACATTGCAAGAAAAGTGAAAATGACCTTAGAGGATAAAATTGGCAAACCAAGATGGAATTTCTCATTTAATCATTTTTTTTTCAGATATCTTGAGTATCAATTTTCTACAAAAATGGACATTTCTATAATTAATTAGAAACAAAATAATAACAATAGCTCCTAACCTAGCCAATCAATCACAATGCTTAAAAGCAAGAAGGCCAAGGAAAACATGAAGCAAAAAAATGTTAAAGATATTCTATAATGCATCTAAGACAGAGATATAAGCTAGCTGCATATTATCTTAAAATATTATCTAAGATTCACACTTAAAGGTACCCATAGGTTCCAAAGACCTTGATCCTTTGCCATTTCTTTTAATGTTTCTTCAGCTGGGTGAATTGTCCACTGCTTGTCTGGTTGAGAAAGCCTAAAAAAATCTTTTTCTAATGAGTAAATATGTTGCTCCATAAAATTATAAAATTATTCAGCTTCATTCTTAATTCTTGTAATCTTGCACTAGGAAGAAAATCATTCCCTCTGATAGGAATATCTTGAGTTTCAGTAAATTTTTGCTGCGAACAGATGTTTGTTTCCAATGTCACGTTGCCTGTTTGCAAACTTTAGTAAAAAACGATTGAAAGGTTGACTCATTTACAGCAAAACCATTTTGTTATATTTCATAAGTTACAAATTGTCTCCTTCCATGATATGATGAACTAATATGTCTACACTAAATAGCTATATGTCCTTGATTGTTACATTTATAGCATGTAGGAGATGATATGTTCTGATTAACTGTTATACACCAAATTTGCACCCTATTAAGCTCGTAAGCCTAATTATCTAGTATAACATGAGAATCACTTCCATGTTGTGGGACCTATGCTAACTGAAGTGAAACCTCCGGATTCTAGGTTAAGGTATATCTTCCCTGATCATCTTTTTTCTTTGGTCACTAGATCTCCAGGTGAACTTGAGTCAAGTTAAAGTTAAGGTGGGGTTGTCTAAGATCAAGTCTGGACCGTAGATACAATGATGATCTTGTGGTCTGCGCGTAATCTCGTAATGGGACTCAAGTTAAAGTTTTCATTCAACAATTCAGAGACTCAGTTGTTGCTGCATCTTCAGATAGACTTAGGGTCAGGCATGGTTAGGTCAAAGACAAGTCAGGTTTGCACATATTTAACAGGATGTTGCCACGTGTTTCCAAGGACAAATGAATTTGAGGCTGTCATTGAATCTCCTGATTTAACCAGAGTTAAAGAGGTCATCCAACGATTCAGAGATGAGAAGGAAATTTACTACTCAGACATAGAGACAAATTAAAGGTCGAAGTTAAGATTAAGCTTGATCGGATGGCCTACGTGAAGCCTTAATTGCAAAGATGAATATCTTTACTTTTTGAGGCATTGCAAAGATAATATGTAGCTAGCTTATATGAAGTCAGGTCTGGGGCCCGTCTGTGGTCGATTATCAAGTGGTCATGTCTTAGATGATCCTGTGGTTGGTGGAAAGCCTTAAGGAAAAGATGCAGTCAGATTAACCTTTGAGGCATTGCACCTTTCTGCCACGTGTACAAGGTGGGTCCAGATCAATGTCAGGTTAATAAAGATAAAGGGTCACTAAGTCATATTTCATTCGATGACAGACACATTTGCTTAATGCAGAGATTCAAGGAGATTAGTGGTCAAGGCATCGCGCCTGCTTGACGCATGTCCATCCCGATCAGTGCTGATCAGAGGACAACAAGGATTTCTCAGGGCTAGTCTTAATACGCCACATGGAGGTCAGTGAGACCAAGGTTGCCAAGTTATGACTAAGTTAAGGCACAGTTTAGTTTCTTCTCATCCAATGGTAGGTGCAAAGGCTTAAATATAAAGTGATCAAGATCTAACATTCAAGGCATTGTGCCTGAGTGCCACGTGGCGAATTGGTAGAGCCTGATCAGTGACGAGGTAATCAAGTTAAAGTGACAGGCAAGTTTAGAAAGATCGTGCGGATGGTGCTTTGCCTGAAGGGAAAGATGCGGGGAAGATAATGTTTAAGGCATTGCGCCATGGTGACACCTGGAAGAGTCAGATTTAAGGGCCCGGGTACTTAGAGTTGATCAACAGTCGTGTTTTAAAAGGAGAATAAGGACTTTTTTGGGTCATTGCTCTAGTTTTTTCTATGTTACCGGGTTCCTCTGTTTTGGCCCGGATCCTGGTTCTGGTACGGTTCCGGTTCCGGTTCCTCCCGGATTCCTCTTGGATTCCTCCAGGGTTCTGGAATGGAATCCGGGTTCTTCCTGGG
>MU227336.1:38669-51012 GCA_018584345.1 Thuja plicata | reverse complement strand
TGGCCTCCTAATCTAAGACAAGGAGATCCCAATTGATTAATTGAAAGGAGACGATCAATGCAAAAAGAAATCAACTAGTTATGGATAAAGAGGGAAAAGGGATCTAATTTCTTAATTATAAAGTAAATCAATAGATCTGAATTGCTTAAAACCTTAATTGAAATGAAACATTTATCTTGGAAGGTAGAAGATCTGGAAATACCTATTTTCGGATGTCTGTACTGAGTTTTGGGGAATTCTACAACTGGATTTGGAAGAGAAACATAGAGACGAAGAAAACCAATAAATCTTTTCCTCTTCTGCTCCAGGGTGACCTTGACCCAAATGTGGGGGCACAATTGTACCCCTTTATGTCGACCCTGACCTGTACTGCTCTGATGGAAATTTTGTTTGCGGATCCTGAAAGTTGGCCGAAAAGGGTATCCGAATATGCTCTGTAATTTGCTATCCTATACCTGTACCTACAAGAAAAATGGTTTTGTTTGTTGGGGGAGGGGTTTGCCTTAGTCAAACTCCGATTTAGGAATTAACCTTAACATAAATAATTGAAATGGAGAATGCTAGCAAGTAGTAGAAGTAGATCTAACAACGAAGCTATGATATTTAATAGATATGCAATTGTATTTCAAATGTAAACAAGTATGTCAATATGAAAGGTTGGACTCAACCATACATATAAATCAAAACCTCCATGATTGTATGCTTGGAATCCACCTTGAAGGAAGAATGAATGAATCTTGAGGAGGCACAAAGGATCTTGAAGGAAGATCACACCACCATGATGGATAGATCTAGGGTTTGAATGATGAATCTTGAATGCTTGAACCAAATCCCTTCAAAGGCTTGAATGCTTGAGTCCTTGATCTTCAAAGGAGAACTTGATGATAATGTAGAACCATGGATGCTTGAAAGTAGAAGATAATGTATTTGTCTCCAAGTAGATGATATTTCTTCTTATGATTAGGTGCTTCAAGTCTTGTTTCTTCAAATCTTTTCTTTTTCGTCTTCTTTTGCCTTATTGTGTCTTAGAGGAAATGAGAGGAGAAAAACTTCCTTATATACAAGTCTAGGGCACAAACTTATAGAGAGGCCGACATAGGAGAATTAAATTCCAATTAGGCCTATACCCCTAGAAATGAACCTATATTAAATATCTTTTAAGAATCGTTACTTCAGAACTCAAAACAACCAACCCAGAACGGGAAAATGAACTTTATAGTTTCCCCCGACAGCCGACAAACTTTCCAATTGAAAAGGGGGACCTGGGTCAAGGTCGAGGTCAACCTTGACCCAGGGGGCCAAGACCCCTGGAAAATGTGCCAGGTGGGCTAAACAGTGCCCGAAGAGGCCCAATTAGGGTCCTAAACAGGCACAGAAGATGTAGAAGGGGCAAAAATGAGAGGAAAACATGATGATGGCCCAAAACACCCCCTAAGGAGGGATAAACTATCTTAACATGGAAGTGCTTCCATTTTAAGACGATACACATGGAAAAGTAACTTGAAAATAGAACATGTCATGTAAGACTTAGGGTTTTAACATGAATTGCACAAAGACTTAGGGTTTTAACAACCTTCCTTAGGTTTTTTAAGACATGAAGGGTTTAAAACAAACTTGAAAAGAATGCAGAGAATAATGACAAAGACCAGAACATGAATAGAAACCTACAAGCTGGGCTCTACCCTTGTGGGAGCCTCATTAACTCCACTTGTAGCCACATTTTGACATAATGAGAAATTTGGGTAACATTAACCTGTCACCTGCAATTCCTTGCGATGTGTCCAAAGTTGTTACACTTGTAACATGTAATCTTAGTTGCTATTTCTTCTCTGATGCAATCTTGTTTAGTGTTTGATTGACCAGATTTTCTGCATTCTTCCTTCTGCCTTCTGTTATCTCTTTTTCTTATTGATCTTTGTATACCTACAGCTCAAGTATGTTCCTCTATAGACCCATGCACTGATTCAACAATGACAAGAAGTAACGTTCAACAAGGTCATGAAACCTTGTGCACTTTGAGCTCCACAGACTCAGGTGGGCACTACCTATCTTCTGCCCTTGATATTCAATGACTTCACGAATGGTGGATGTAGTATAAAACATGTAAATGAGATCAAATTTTCTAAAATTGGATGAGATACACAAATCTAGCATATCAGACCATTGCCTTATCCAGTCGGTATGAAGTCACTCTAAATGAAAATACTCTTAACAACAACATACATCAATGTAAAACCTGCAATTTATCACTGAAATTGACAATGCCTTACATACTCAATTCACACTTCATAGAAGCAAATGTAATTATCCAATTCACTTCAGTTATTTACTCATTTAAAATTTTTTAAGGATGTTTAATTCTCTCTGAAAGAAACCCTAAACCAATTAGACCCTCTTCCTTACAGAGTGATGGATTAAAATGTCTTTAACACTTAACCCAAATGAATACAAGACACGAAAACAAAGACACTACAATTCAATCAAAATTCATAGATTACAAGAAGCTACAAACATATTATTATCAAAACATCTAATACATAAAGAATCAGAGCCAAAAAGGACCACTGATAGTCTTAATTCAACATGTAGATCTTACAAGCCTTCTTGTGGCATAAAATCCTATGTTTTACAATAATACAAAAAACCCTAGATATACCCCCTAAGGAAACCATGAGTCTGGACTGTCTTAGGGCAAAAGGAAACCCTAAAACACAACCACCACGACTTGAGAATCAAACCACCATCAAGCCAGATTAGATAGAGAGCCAAGAAAGTATAAAATATTATAGAATTAGATCAAACCCTAAGTCACTACCAAGAAACATTTATGATGGCCAAAATATCGGAAAATAAGTCAGTTCTATGGCCTCATAAATGAAAACAGACAATCAGATCTATCCATCTACCATTGTGACCTGCAAGAGCACCGCCATCGCCAAGAAACCCTCTACACATATTTAAAAATTCAGATTATACTGGTCATAACGGTCACCATGGCACGGAAATAAAATCTACAACCGAGACTGAGTCGCTTGATCAAGATTAAAACAGAGTCGTTGATCCTTTTAAGTTTCCTGGGAGTCAAGATCAGACTTGTCAGGTGTCCATCAAGCGTAATGCCTCTAACATTATCTATCATGCATCTTTCTCATTGAGGAAAAGCGCCATCCATATGATCTCTCTTAACTTACTATCTCTTTAACTTTACTTTACCACTGACTTGAGCCTGGCCCACCATATCACCACGCATCATCCCGTCGCATTCCCTTACACATTATCTTACAATTATCTTTCTTTCTAGGCATAATGCCGACCGTCAGATCTAAAGAAACTTGTCTACCTTTAACGCCCTTTGAAAAGCCGGGACCCAAGACCTCAGCAATGCTACGTGTTACCTGGGCGTAATGGCTTGAAGAGTAACATCACTTCATCTTGCGATCAAGTCAAAACGCTAGCCGTGAGATTTAAAATTATTTGCATGAACTTTACTTTAACCAGCTTCTTAACTCAGAAATCCTTTCTTGACCTTGGTTTGTGGTGCAGGGCACCTCCCTATTTCTTGTTTTGGTGTTGTTTTGGGTTGTTGTAGGTGTTTAGGTGTGTGTTAGAATAATATCCAAGGGGTTGGATACAATGTTTAGGTTACTTCATGTTTGTAAGGCCTTAGTGCCCATTGAGTGTTTTAGGACACTTTGGCTTCATTTTGTGAAATGTTGCTATTTTGGGGTAATATGAGTTATAGGTATGTTTTAAGACCCTGCTCATCCTATTTGGGGTCTCATAGGTCAACATCCATCATCGAGTTGACTACCAAGGTCAAATTGCTCAAAATGACAAAATGTTACTAGCAACTTTTGCAAGATTTGACAAAATTTAGTTAAAACTGATGTAACTATCCCATGCTTGGTATATGAGCATGGTTTCGATGCTTTCAAGGGGTTAATGGGATTTTGGAGTGAAACACTTAATTCTAACACTTTTGTACAGATGTCTACATTCCTTTTTGTGTAATTTGCATTGTGTTCTTGCTTATGTACGGCTGTGTACGGATTGGCAGAGGTGATCGGACTCCATGATAGTGTAGTTTTCTCTTTCAGCTTTCTTATGCATTAAGTATTTTGTTTTGAAGTTTAGTAGAAGTTAAGTTAGACATTTTTGAAGGTCACTGGTTTGACAGAGGCAAAAATAGTGCTACCTAGTTAGAAATGGCTCTAACCTGAAATTCCTCTAGTGAATTTGTCTGAAACCATGGGGATATTAGAGTTAGGGTCTGTAGATAGGTTTGTAGTTTTCTTTTTGGTTTTTTCATTTGATTTCATAGGCCAAAGGTGAAGGCCCATGGCTGACTGGTGAAACCAGGTGAGCCAGGACAGGGAGAAGAAAGACTTTGCAAGAGCACCCAAGACCTTTTGGGAAAGACTTAGTGGCATTTCTAGATGCACTAGATAGTCTCGTAAAAGGATTCAATGGTGGTTGGAGGTGAATCAATGATTGGAGACAAGATTTTCAATTGTTCAAGTTCACTGGTCGAGAGGCCTAATTAATAGGCTATAATCTAGGGCCTGCAAGAAAGTAGGGTTTTGGGTGCCATCAGAGGTCAGGGTTTTGGATTATGATAGGGTTGAATTATGTCTTGAATATTTCCAAGTTTGTTTGTGGAGTAATTTGGGGATTTTGGAAGCATTAGGCCAAAATCGGTGAAAACAGACCTGCTAGGAACTAGGCAATTAGGCCTCCTAGTGAATTAGTAACCAATTGGATTGGTAAAAGGTATTGGAGTATTGGGATGAGTGCAGATTGACCTAGGATGGGCCAAGAAGGATTTTAAGAGTCTTGGAGAATGTATGGGAAGATCGTAGGCAGAGAGTTGACAGACTAGATGGAGGATTAGGGGAAGAAACTAGGCTTTTTGGTAACTAGTTGGACTAGTTAAGCTTGGTAACTTTGGAGTCTTCTTGAAACCAACTATACCTTGGAGGGTAAGTTGGTAGAGGGGTCTTGGAGATCCTATTTGGAAGAAGATCCAACAAGAACAACCATGGGATGGTTGGATTAGATACAAAACAAACGCCTTAAAGTGAAGAACAACACTAGTTGTCAAACCCTCTGCATCAGTTTGACTTACCGATTCAGAGACTAAGCAATCGCTAAGTCACTGGTTAAACTTCTTAACTCTGGTCATACTCTGAGAACTAGCGACCATCTTCGATCATGTTTGTCTTTGAAACACATGGCAACATCTTATCAAATCCTCTGAGCTCAGAACCTAACCCAAGTTCTATTGCGAGATTCAGCGACAAAAGAAAACTCCCGATCTCCAATGGTTATGGTCTGATTCAAAGACTTGGGGATAACCTATATCTCGCAATCGTTGAATATCTTTCCCCGACTCAGTTTATTTCGAGACTAAGCAATGGCCATCGTTCTTGATGAGCATCAACAACTGGCAATAGATCCTTCATGACTCACCATTAACGCTTGTCCGTTCCAAGATTTAGTAAAATCTCTGAATCTCCTAATATCCATACTAACTCTGGTCACATCTTGAGATTCAGAGATAGACTTAATCTCTGAATCGCGAAATAAAATATGTAACCCCGAGTTTGATTTGAGATCCGACGAGAACCATTGATCTGACTGGCCACTCGGACACGTGTATGCATCTGAGCTCATTATCTCTTGATCGTTGAATGCCCTATGACCTTTTGACTCTATCTGGCAATCTTGAGACAACCGTAGATTAGATCAAGATCAACGATCCCTGTTGAGTCTCTAAAAAGAACTAGCATATTCCCTTCCATCTCGAGATTAAGAGATAACCTTAACTCGCCAAGTCTCCGAACACTAAGGAATATTTGGTCTCGATTTGGAGATCTGGAAATTTGCAGACAAGACTTAGGAAAAATTAATAGACCTTGGCTAGGAAACATGACATAAGACATAAAAGGCCTCGCTCAATCATGAAATTAAAAGGCACATGGACTTAAGGACTTAAGTGACCAGAAAAGGTTAATGTGACTTTATAACAAGTCATGAAGACTTAGGGTTTTCACCAACATTTACAACAAGGGATAGAAAACTTTGAAACTAGGGCTTAAGGACATAGAAAGATTTAGCAGGATTTACACCATTTGAGCCAAGATTTAATCAGCAACTTTTAGTCATAATAGAGGCTCCGACTGAGGAAAGTTGAACGCAAGTTCAACACTAGAAACCAGCACTTTGGGACACAGACCAGAACCAAAACAACAAAAACCTAAAATATTAACAAACAGGAATATATATACAATATTTACATTACTGAGCATGATCAGAGAAATTATGAGAAAAATAGCTTCAGAAACTTCCCATGCACAGGCAAATCTTGCACTTCATTTGTAGGACTGTGCAATAAATATAAATCCTTTCCATGTAAATCATGTACAACAAATGGTCCTATCCATAAGGACTCAAATTTTCCATGCTTTCCTTTATCTTCTAACCTTGCATTCCACTGGAGCACCATGTCATTCACATGAAATTTTCTTTCTGGTGCTCTTTTATCAAATAAATACTTGGACTGTTGTTGGATCTTTTGATTTTATATTTGTACTTCATTTCTGATCTCTTCCAACTCCACCAATTGCAACATCCTATTTTGCATTGGATTGTCATTTCTATGTCCTCGCCTTGGATAAATTTGTAGACAAGCAACAAATTATTCAATGGCAATTTAGCAAAACGTTTGGGTTGGGGCATTTCAGAACGTAAAAGTTTGAGTTTGGGGTTAGAAAAGTGCAAAAGTTATTGTTTTGGTAATATTTTCACAAAAGTTGAGGTTTGCGTTTGAAAACATGTAAAAGTTAGCATTTGTGGTTAAACAATGTGGAAAGTTAATGTTTTGAGACTCCAAAAACGTAAAAGTTAAGGTCTTGAGCTAAAAAGGTGTAAAAGTTGGGATTTTTAAATTATATGCGGATACAATAGGGAGAAAGACTTAAATTTTTAAATTTTTGGTCCCTTTGAAAATCTAAGAAACACAATGTTTTAGACCATAATCCAAGGAATTTGTTGTTCCTACCCATTTAGGTACACTACCAAGGTTTCACTAATCATCAATGGAACAATGGAGATAAATCTTAGAAGGAAACTCACTTCTTCCACCAATGAATAAAATAATATCGTTTGAATTGTTGTAGTGACCCTCTAGTTTGATCTAGCAATTTGCACCTTAGTTCACCCTCAATCTTTCAATTTCACCTTCACACTTGATTTACATGATTTTCACTATCGTGTCATACTAATTCATGCTCCTCTAATCCTTTTCAGCCAATACATATCAAGATTCACACATTGAAAACATCAACAAGGTCGGCCATCAAATATAAGTGTTGTCAATACAAAATTGGTCACGTTGAGTAACAAATACTTGATGCAGTCCACTCAAGGAGATAATGGGGACCCAAACCTATCACAAAAAAATCTTCTTCAAGTACCATATTCCATCCACTTGCATCGAAATTTCTTCCATAGCCTGACTCAAAAGTAACATTGGAAAGTGCATTAAAAATATATTACCTATTGACCCAAAACACACTCCAAAGAATATAGCATGACTTGAAGCACTGCATGCCACATAAAAGTCATTTTAAGCCTCTTAGCACTTCCCTTAACCAAAATTAGAACACATTATACTCAAATCAAGTCACTGCAAATAGTTGAGTCAACCAAAAGCCAACACAGATAAAAAAAAGTACACGTGACAAAAAATCTTCACTTGCCATAGTCCATGCGGTCCACCCAGGGAGATAAAGGGGACCCAAACTTATCATAAAAAAACTCTTCTTCAAGTACCATAGTCCATCCATCTACATTAAAATTTTTTCCAAAGCTCGACCCAAAAGTAACATTGGAAAATGTAATAAAAACAGGTTACACATTGACCCAAAACACTCTCTAAAGAATATAACATGACTTGAAGCATCACATGCCACAAAATAATCATTTTAAGCCTCTTAGCGATTCCCTTAACCAAAATCAGAACCCATTATACTCAAATCAAGTCACTGCAAATAGCTGAGGCGACCAAAAGCCAAAACTATTGGGATTAATGGGAAGTAGTACTGAGAGGGGAGGGGTGAATCAGTACCTCTAAAAACTTTTAACTCTTTTCACCTTTCATCATTAGTGAACAATCTTTATTGTATTACCAACCATATCTATTGTTCTTTCTTATGCATGCAGTATTAATTCACAATCTTGAATGTATTCAATCATTCATAGAAACATTCATGAAAATAATAGACACATAACACAAGATATTATATCGCAAAAAACTCCTGTTAGGAAGTAAAAATTGCGGTGGGGATGACACCCACAAAACTTCACTATCTGCATAATGGTAGGGAGCCGATAAAGGCTTACAATTGATCACTTCTGATGATCTACCCTGTTAGGAATATTAAAGTGGAGACCTAGTAAGATCTACTCTGTTAAGAGCTTTAGTACCACTGATTTAAGTGTGCACTCAGTTAAGAGATTTACAATAGAACAGTTAAGTCTACCTCCTTGAAATGATTTCTTAAGTGTCCTACACTTGTTAGAATGAGTACAATATGTTTGACCTGATTGTATGCAATCTATAATTGCTTATTATTGATCCATTAAAGCTCACAGTATATAAATATCACCTATAGTGATTGATTAATACATTTTCCTGCTTATTGGTAGCCTGTGTTCTTGTTCTTGAAACTGAATTGATCATTTTCTGTCCTTCTGCACGTATTCTCTTGTGTGATCCTTAGATGCTCTCAGTGACTACAATCATCATCAAACAACATGTTCACAATAGATTGAGCATCTATTTATACAAGTATTTGACCTATTTTAGAATCATCCATTACAAAGTTAGCTCTAGATCCAAGGTATACAACTTGACCTTGATCTTTTAGTTTGCATGTTTTAAAATAGTTAAACTGATTAAAACAATATTAATTACATTGCTTTCTCCGCACATAACGGATTTAAAAACAAATCAAGAAGCTAAATATACAACTTCAGTGATTTATCTGACGTGGAAAGTCAGATCCACTTTTTGTGGGATGTAACTAACTGTTGGTTCTTGGTCATCAGGTTGAACTGAAAGTTTGTCGGTGTTCCTTTCTAAACTGATCGTCGGGTTCCTTTCATCTGTCAGGTTCAACTCTTTGTTGTTCCGTCGGGTTGCACTGTTGGTTACTCGTCGGGTTCCTTTGTCCTTTTTGTCATCGGGTAATACAAAATAGTGTTTGTCGGGATGCTTTGTACTTTGCAGTATCGGTAAACCTTGGCGTCGGGTGTGTGTGGTAAAATGTGCAACTAGAATCTGCAACCAAACACTTCAATAAACCATTGCATCAAAAGGGGTTAGCAAAACATAAGATTCAAAGAAGGATCAAAAACCCTTTAGAAATTGTCTTATTGCTTCCTAGTTGAAGCGAGTGTGATTCTCATGTTTGCCCATAAAATTAGACATAGATCAATCAGTGACTTGACTACTCCAAAATGGAAGATTCAATGCAATATGGAGCAAGATGCATAGACTTGCATGCTTTTCTCTTGAAATCTTGAAAATGAGAATGCATAGACTATCAAATGAAATGCATAGCAACTATAAGAAATGAAACTAGAATGCAAGATTTAAACTAGGAATGGAAAGAGCAATGCATCTAGATTAAGCTATGAGATGAGAACTAGCATGCCATTAAACTAAGAAATGAAGCTAAAACAATGCAAGAAGTGCAAGAAACTAGCATGAGAGTAAATGAACTATGAATGCACTATGAAATCTAAGATGAAAATAGAATTATAACTCTACTCCAAATCTTCTCCCTTATGAATGAGCAAGGGAGCCATCCCTTTTATAAGAGATACCATGGAATGAGCGGTTGAGATTAAGAGGCAAAATAATTTGATCAACAATGGTGATGCAATTCCTCTCAATCCATGTGAGATGATGAAGTGATTATGATTGGCCAAATTGTGAGGATAATAAGACAAAATTGATATTTTCCTCTCTTTTATTTGTTTTATTTGATTTTTGAGTGCACACCATGTGTGAATGGGTTCACTTTTTGAGACTTAGGACTTTTTTTATTTTATCCCAATGTTTATGCTTTTTTTTGGGGGGGGGGGTTTAGGCTTTTTTGATGTTTGATGATATGATTCAAAAAGTTGAGATTAAAATTATGTAATCAAGTTTGATTAAATGCTCAATAATTTAGAGTCCAGCAATAATGTTTGAGATTCAGGATTTATTAAGGCCAAAATATTTGAGAAAAGGGGCTATGGATTTGTTAGACCATTTTTGAGTGATTACATTTGCCCCTCTTTGACTAATGTGTGATCGATCTGGGATCACATTGGGTCAAAGAACATTTGAAGATAGCTTGAATGTGGAAATAGCTTGATAGGAAGCGATGAAACTATCCCAAATATCAGAAACCGGTTCTGAACTTGATTGAATGAAGATCGATTGAAGATTCCAAGATATCAGCTCCGGACTTGATTGGGCGAAGACTGATGAAGATATCTGAATATATCAGCTCTGGGCTTGATTGAGCGAAGACAGATAGAAGAGTCCAAGCATTCAGTCTGATGTGAAGCGATGAAACTAAATGTCTGTCCTCTCAATAGATTTCTTGATTAAAGATTGAGTTTTGAAATGACGAACCAACCTGATGTGGTGCGATGAGACTGATTGTCATTTGATTGATTAATTAGGATAATTGACTTGATATGGATCCTGATAAAGCCAATTACCAGATTGAGGGGAGTTCTCAGATTGATATGGTGCGATGAATCTGATATGCCCCTAGAGTTTGAGATTTTTGATGTACAGTGATGAGAATCACTTGATTAAATATTGATTTAAGTCAGAGCCTGATGCCCCTAGAGATTGAACTTGTTGATGTTAATCAAATTGTTGATGTAGTGGTACGGCCCCCTCGAGAATGAAATCGAAAGGAGGGGAGATATGAGCCCGATAGATTGAAAAGCATTGAGAAATGTGAGATGCGAGCCTGTTTTTAGGTCTTGGTAGACCAAGTGTGACCAAAGTGGATTAAGGAGGGAAGTGCACAAGAAAAAATGATCAAAGGGAATCTCAGATCAGAATCCTGTGAGGAAAGTGTTAACAATCAACTACATTTATGAAAATAGGTTATTTTGTGTTTTTGAGAATCAAAACATCGTCGGATTACGATTTCGATCCCAAAAATGGATTCAGAGCGGTCCAATTAGCTAGGGGTGCAATTGTCACGTCCATAGGAGCATTTTAAAATTAGGTCAAAAATGCTATATAAGGCCCAGAGGGGTCATTTTCAAATCATTTTCACTATTCATCTGTGGATTTTTTGAGAAGCTTCTCTGAGTGAAAATGGTGGTTTCGACCTCTACTCATCGTTTCAAGCGTATGCGAAGGCAAAGACGGCCCAGAGATTATCCAGCGCCTGTAAGTAGTCAATAAACTTCATCTTTGCATGTGAATTTTGCCTGTTTTGTCAAATTTTTATGGTTTTTGTGCGTTTTTAATCATACGACAATTGACCAAAATCTCTTTTGTCGTCTGGGGCCATTAGAGTTGTCGCTCGGGACTTACCCTCCTGTCGCACGATGATATTCAAACTTGCCCCATTTGTCGTCTGATAATACCAAGTTTGTCATATGAAACTGTTTCGTCGTCTGATATTCATTCTTATGTCGAATGAACCTTGGGGCCAATTTTGATCTTGCTATCTTTTTTCGTATGGGAACAAAGATATTTTTCTCCTGCTTTCCCGATCTAGTTGCGTATTTGTCTTGCTTAGTACTCTGTTTGCGAGCTTTTCTGATGATGTTGTAGTGTTTGCACTTTGATTTGATGTCGATACTGATGTCGTTTCTGTCGCTTATCTGTATGTAGGTACAATTGCCTGATATTTAGTAAAGATCTACGTATCCATCGACTATGCAGTTAGTTTGTGGCTTGTCTGATTAGCAGAGAGCGCATGTTCGAGCTTGTGGCCTTTCAGACTAGCGGAGCGACATATTATGTTGCAGCATATACGACAGTGGTTCTGAGGGCACATGAGGTGTCTTCATACTCGAAGTATTTAGCACGATTTGAGGGAGCAGTCCCTCCACCTAGGATAGATGTTCCTCTGCGCCCACCCCCTAATGGTGGCGAGGGAGGGAGTGAGACTTGATTACCCTTCTTCCATCTTATCCCATTCTGATTTTTGAGATCCATTGGATTGTATATGATTCATTTGCACCGAAGGTGCACATTTTTGTTCGATATTTATGGGAGCACATCCTTTTGTATACACTAATACGTATATATATA
>MU227335.1:2443928-2455318 GCA_018584345.1 Thuja plicata | reverse complement strand
TACTTTCCAATACGTCGCAATTGCGACGTTGTCGGGGCACAATTGAAAAAAAAAAGCCAAAAACATGCAACATTTGCCTGCCGTCGCAAATGGGCGTCGCAAATTGACCCCTAATGTATTAGTGTTAGAAGATTCTTTGAAATAGGTTCTACTGGCCAGGGATGTTCAAGGATGCTTATCAGTATGTCAGAAACTGTGACAAATGTCAACTGTTTGCTGGAAGGCCCTATCTGGCAGCGTTACCCCTCAAACCAGTTATTGTGGAAGAACCATTCAGACAATGGGGAATCGATTTCATAGGACCATTGAATCCACCATCTAGTGCTGGGGATATCTATATTCTAACAGCCACCGATTATTTTACAAAGTGGGTGGAGGCAATACCCACGAAGAAGGCGAACTCTCAGGTGGTGTGTGAATTTTTGCTGAATTTTATTTTTGTAAGATTCGGAGTGCCAATCAAAATTATAGCAGATAATGCCACATATTTTTCTTCAGAAGAAATATCAACTTTTTTCTATGAGCATGGTGTGGCGTTGGCCCACTCCTCAGATTATTTCCCGTAGGGAAACGGCCAGGCAGAATCCAGCAACAAAAACCTGATAGTCATAATGAAAAAATTAATGGATGACAGCCCCCGAGAATGGCACAAGAAACTCCATGAGGCACTCTAGGAAGATCGGATCACTTTGAAGTGAGCTATCGGCATGTCACCCTTTGAACTAGTATATGGAATCGGGGCTCATGTTTCATTACCTCTCAAATTATCCTCAGCAAAACTCCAAGCAGTCGTTGAAGATGAGTATTTCAAAGATCCCCTAGAAAGGCGTGTAATGCACTTAAGCAAGTTGGAAGAAGATAGAGAAAATATGGTAGATCATATCACTGAACATCAGATGAAGGTGAAGCAGATCTTTGACATGAGAGCCAGACCTTGTGGTTTTATGGAGGGTGATGAAGTTCTGCTATGGGACAAAAGAAGAGCATCAAAGGGATCGCATGGGAAGTTTGAATCCCTATGGAAAGGTCCGTTCATTATTTCGGAGGCTCTGGGTTTGAACGCTTTTAAACTATCATATCTGGATGGTGTTAACCTACCATTTACTTACAATGGGCAGGATCTGAAACTGTACAAGCTCTAGGTGTCTGGGTTCATCCCCTTTGTACATATTAGTTAGTTCCCTATGTTTTCAGTTTTGGTTGTGTTCCTCTTTTCTTTTCCTTTCCTTTCGTTTTGTTCGGTCTGCGAAACCAGTATTCTGAAGTTCTCTGCAAATTGGGAAATTTGCAGTCCCTAGTCAGAGCCAATGTTAGGGGGTTAAGAGTCACCTTCATTTGAACTTTCCAAGTTCATATGTCTACAATGGTCAAAAGCTTCACTCTGTTCACTTTCCTACCTTGTTGGTTCCTCCAAAGCCTTTATATTTGAGTCTGTCAAATCTAAGCTTTTGGCATCGTCAGGTTCAGTTCTGGTCTGTTATAAAACTGATCACTCGCACTTTCAAGTCATTTGAACCACCTTGAACCTCTTTGAAGTCCGGTTCGAAGTAGTTCAAAGTAGTTCAATAGCGGCCTAAGTCTTTTTATTACTAACAATGTGTTCCTGCAGGAAAGCACGCGGTACTTCCCCTTTATGAGATGTTGAACCTCTTTGAACCCCTTTGAACTCCAGTTCAAAGTAGTTCAAAGTAGTTCAAAAAGGATGCAGGTGGGATTCTTAATAATGTGACGACCTGACAAGACAGGCCAATTGACGTGGCATGATACTATTTGCTGGGTTAGTGCACGGAAACCAAGGAAATAACTTGCACGGGTGGAAAATATTTGATTTGAGGGCAAATAATTATGATTGGAAAGGGTGGCAGGTCCCGAAGATACATGATGATTGGAAAGAATTTATTTTTAGCATCACTTGGCATTGAAGGCCCGATTAATGCTCACATAAAGCTGTCTGCCCCGCATTTCAAACTGCAAATAAAAGGAAGTTTTGTAAGTCATTCTTCCCTATTATGCATTCGCGGACTCTTGGTGCTGGAAAGGTGGTCTAGTCGAGTTCAAGTCTTACAGGTAGCTTTTTTGAGCTCTGCCCCTCATTTCTGGTTGCTTAAAATTCAATATTTTGAGTAGTGAGCTGGTAGACGTTTCATCTTCTTAGGCAAATATGAAGTCTGTTATGCACTTCTTTGAAAATGTAAAGAATCTAGAATGTAGGGCTCTAGTCATAATAGACACAGACTTGTTAGGGGTTTCTATTGATGCCATAACTTCAAAGCTTTCTTCTCAAGTTGACGAAGAGTCTGTTGTAGAAATTTTAGCCAGTGGTTTACTAGAAGCAGCCGCATTTCCACCGTCTGCCGTTTGTCCAGAGTTGATACAGGAGTGCATTAACAGATATGATGTTAAATTGAAAAGTATTTTAAATGCAGATGGTCAAATATTAATACTGGTAAACCGTAGAACCATTACAATAGTTTTCAAAATACCTGATGAGGATCTTGTTAATTTCACCCCCACCCAGTCATTGGCTCAATTTAGGGAAAATGTTGACAAGAACAGAAGCCATATAGCAAGAAAATGGACAAAAACCAACTACAAGGGAGGGTCATGGTTACCCAAATCCCTTACTAAGAATCACATGAACCCTCTGGTGCATGACAACACATAGACTAGGCTGAGATCATAGCCGTATCCCTTAGGGATCAACTCAAGCAAAATCAAATGACCAAAGAAGGGTTTTATATGTCCTCATACCCAATGTATTGCTTGGCCTGCACTCAAAATTTATCTCATATTCAAAAAGTTCCTTGGAATGAAAGCTTATTTATTTATGAGTATTGCCCATTGTTGAGAAAAGATAGAGTTTTAGAGGACTACAGGACAGTACATGATGTGTTTTGGGGGAAATTGCGACAAGAACTCGCAGGCACACCGAACCAGAGGATTTCAAAGAATGCGCAGAAATTGGTTCAGATGTTTGGCAGTTTCTACATTCAATTTCCCCGCTTCACATATATTCGGGTAGGTGGATTCGAAGAGGAACCCTTGAAGTTGCCTTGGTATGCTTTCGATTGTTTTGTTCTGGCGGAAGTTTGCAGACAGCTATTTATTGTTATTAAAACTGCTCTACCGGAAGACAAGTGGAATTCTTTATTTCCGGTGAAACTAGGCCATTTATTCTGTAACAGTATGTTGGATGCATCCATTGTGGGGAGCAATTTACTAAACTTCCACATGCCCTTTTATCAACCAAGGATAGGATTTGATAGCAAGGGTTTTGCCAGGCAGACTCTAGGACTAAGTAAATGCCCTTCCCCAAGTTACCATCTTGAGGATCTATGGGAAAATCTCAGTGATGAGAAAATGATATGGGAGCGGGATCAAACTAGACTCACTGTATCTCAGATCAAGCTATTGCAATTGAGGTTTGATATCAGAAGTGTAGAAGAGAACAGTTCAAAGGTCCCCTGTCCATCCGCCACCTGTTCAGAAGCAGAAAGTGTCCCAATTAACGATTGGGGTAGGAAAGAATCCAGCGAAATCAAACTCCGAGCCCACAGCATTTTTGAAGTAATTGAGAATTGGATTACGGCAAGGAAGAAAGGAGGTCAACTCCTTACAAACACATGCCTTGATACAGGGTCACCCATTAAAAGTGTAAAGCAAGTTCTTGCTAATGATTCTCCTTTGTTATCAAATGCAGGTGAAATAATATTATTGAAGGAGAAGACAGCTTCAGTGAAACACCCTATCGCGCCAAGATCAAGGGTAAGGACGAGGTCAGAAAAGAAGAACCAGATGGCTTCAAAAGAACCTGATTATTTGGATGATGTCATGGAGCTCAATGAAAAAGACCTCTCATCCACCCCTGATCACAAGGGGAAGGTTCAGGAGGTTCTCACACATTATTAGGAGTTGTCCCAGATTATAGACATGCCTGTAAAGACCCCTGATAACCAAATTATGCCTAGTTTGTTTCCTCCATGGCTCATTAAATCGGTTAGCAAGAGGTAAATTTTCAAACCGCTGGCTATGCCAGTTAAAGAGATTGTTACGAGGTATGCTGCACGCACTCTGAAAGCTAAAAGAATGAAAAGTGATGCGAGGTTAACAAGAGATCCGTCAACAGGGAAGATCATTACTGAAATTGCCACTTTAAAGCCTACAGAAGAGGTGTAGGATCCTGAGCCTGAGGATTATGAAATAACAAAAATGGAGTTAGGAGTTCTGAACAGAGACTCCCAGGATCAAATTTTCAAGTTTTCCGAAGATCATATGTTAGGACAGTCACAGAAATATGGCAGGGAAAAATGAGAATTGAAGCAAATAGTCTCAACCATGGAAGAATTTCTCTCGTCATTGGTGGAAAATGGTGCGCTACCTTTGGCACAGGCCCACCAAGGATTCGATCCCAATTCGGCAGAAAATCAAAAGTTGGTCAAACAGGTACAGCAAGGTAGAACTTGGACAGAAGTAATAAAGGCATGGACAGATGGTATAATAGCAGAAGGAAGCACCTTCATAAGGGAGTTCATGAGCACCCGCATGGATGGCGAAATACTCCTGGGGGAAATTCAGACCTTGATTCCAATATGGGAAAGCGAGGCACAAAATTGTGTAGACGTTGTGGTGCGAGTGCAGGAGGTTGAAGATTATGGAGTAAAACAATTTTTAACTGAAAATCCCATGAAGTTAGTGGATCCTTGTATGCTATTTATTTTAAAGAAAAACTTTGGCTGGAAGAAAACATTGTTTGAAGCAGCTATTTCTTAGATGAAAGCCATGGAAAAAGAAGTGCAGGAAATTCACTCCGACACCTTGAAGGACATAAAGGTAGTGAACCCCTCAGGAATTTTACAACTGGAGGATGGAAATTAGGGTGTCGATGCGATGGTTAATTTCTTCGTTGATGTAATGAATTCTTTCAAAGAGAGTGAAGCTCCAACAGTTCACGACCTCACCAGAACCACCAACATTGAGGCTATGTTGATCTTGAACCGGGGACAACTGCCGAAACAAGCTGAAAGAATCCAGAAAATGTGATGGGAGAAGAACGCAATGCACGCAAAATTAGCTGCACTAAAAAATCTGCATGCCCCTCCTACTCAGGAATTGCTCCGTGTCTTCCGGTCGTGGAAGCTGGTGAAGATGGCCACGTCAACAGATATGCAAGAAAGCTGAACAGGATTCAGTTTTATTTCCTTAATTTATCCTGCTTTTAAAAACCTTATTTTGAGAACTTTGTTATAACTGGTAACTGTTTCTTTCTATGGTTGTGTCCGAGAAGCTGGGTTTTTTGGGAGTCTTTCTCAGACTGCTAAACTATATAAGCTGGAGCTTAAAAATAAATAAGGGTTAGAATAGAATGGAGGGAAAAAGATAGATTTTAGAATAGTGTAAAACTTCTTTCCTATTTTTCAATAGTTTGAGTGACTGATGACATCTGGACTTTGAGCCAGTTATTCTTGAATGCTCATGCTGAGTTAAACTTTGATCTTTGGAAATCAGATAGTAATATGTATCCCTACTTTGAGAGAGTTATATATGGAACTTTCACATGTGTTATTCCATTTCAGTCATTTAGTTTTAGATTTATGAATTCCAGTTTTTCATAGGTAAATGCTTAATAGATCTGAATTCTTTGGTCGGTTAGTTAGTTTAAATTTCTTCTGCAAAATAGTTCCTGGTTCTTTCTAAGTTTTGCAACTTTCCATGCTATACCTCATCTGTCCAAGAACAGTTGAGAGATCTTTTCCTTCTTTTTAGTTAAAAGCTTATATGTTTAGATTGTAATCTTCATTCATTGAAAATCTTTGAAAAGGGAGCTATACCTTTTTAAAATTCAGAGGGAAGCAAAGTAAATGCTTACCCAATTGTTGTTTAATGATTTGTTTTCAAGGGCATAGAGTTAGAAAATAAACATCAAGATTTAAGGAGAACAAATCTGTTAGCCAACAGACGGGTACCCCAAATTTTCACTCTTCTAAAGTGAGCCCTATTAGGAGCCAACCCTGTTAAAGGTTACAAACACACTGTTAAGTGCGACCTTGTTAGAGGATTTTGTGCATAGGTTATCACTTAGTATATGGCATCTACGCTACCATCCTTGAATCAGCCTTCTTCTTAGACTGTCAATAGGCTTTATGCTAATCTTACTACCATCCTTGAATTAGCCTCCTTCTTAGACTGTCAATAGGCTTTAGGTAAGACCAATGCTACTATCATGAATCAACCTTTTTGATAATCTGTTAGGATATATCTCAATTATAGAAGACTGTTAAGTCCTGCTTGGTTAAGAGACTTAATGCTTCAATGGTTAAACTAAAACACAATGACCTATTTCTAATGCAACTTTGAATTGTAGATTTTCAAATCTATTTACGTACAATACCTCTCTGATCAATGTATCAATTAAATTCCTTTGTGCCCCACACTTTCTTCTCTATGATGCTATGCTTCTCTGTTTGTCAGTGTCTGCATAATTCTTTAGCTCTCCCTTAGCTTGATTGATCAGGACTGTATGAAGTTTATCCTTCACCAGTTTCTCTTCAGCATCTTCTTTCTATTCACTCCCCTTCTATATATCTGATTGCTTGCAAAAATGAATTATTCTTGTCTCTTATATAGACATTATATTCCTTAATTCTTGATTCTTGATTCTTGATTCTTGGTGTGAAAAATAATCCATCCAATTTGATTTACGACTTTAACTCCTGATTTATCTCATAGTTATCTTCTTGCCAACTGTATAAATCAATTACTTAACTGTGGTTGAATAAAACAAATAAAAAAACCAATTATGTCTATCCTTAAGCTCTGCCAGCTAGATATTTTGTCATTTTCTGATCTCTCTACTTTGTCAATCAATTCTACAGTTTGTCATTGATGACAACTGCCAATTCCATCGGTGTAACTTCAGTTAGCTATGGGATCTCCATCCATCAGGCATCATTGGATCTTGCTCATCAGGAAACACTATCTTCTGCTCATCAGGCATCACTGTGACTTTATCTCTGTCTTTACTGATGGTGTGAACGCCGTCGGTGTTTTCTGTCACTTAGTGAATACTTGAATTTTATGTATTGCTAAAATCATAATATCTATTCCATTGATTCTTTGAATTCTTTGGCATTATGTACATGATCGTACAGATAATATCAAGTTTACATCAATGAAAATACAAACCATTAACTGGTTTAATGTCTTGCATCATCTTCAACTTAACATTATCAAACATTCAATTAGTTACATGTCATCAATCTCTCCCTTTGGCATTGATGGCAACATACTATATTATCACACTATACTATTTCTAATACAATATGAAATACAATTGTTGAGATTCATCAAATTACCAAACAGTTTGTTTTGATAATGGATAAAAATGTCTAACCGCCGGTAAGTTCTGTGTTAGCTTAGATTTGATTCTTGTAGCTTTCTATTTTTCTTCTTCTAATGTGTTGTGTCCTCTGTTTGTGTCAATTTCTCTCTTTTGACTGTTCTTCTTCTTTGATGTCACTGTCTTTTATACAAATTCTATCCCTATGGATATGATCTCTCCCTGTTTGGAGTAATCTGATAATGAATAGGTTCTGATGATAATATGAATACATTCTCTCCTTTTGATAACAATGCCAAACAAATATTTTACAAATATATGACATTCATGTTAAACAATTTTCTTCTATCCATAATATATTCCTTGAATTTCCCTTATCCATCATCAATATAAAAATATGCTCTGGTGCTTGGTTCTGATATATACCTTTGTGTATATAGATGTAGCTTTGAAGTTCATCTTCTACTTGCATCAATCATGAATGATATTCTGATAATATATGGTTGATGCAACCTTCAATCTTTTTACTGACTAGTAGACATGGGTTTGACCCCTAGCCCCTTTCTTAAGTACTCAAATATATCCTTGGGCAGTGGCTTGGTGAAGATATTAGCCAATTGTTCTTTTGATTGCACATATTCAAGTATCACCTCTTTCTCCTGAACTTGTTCTCTTAAATAATGATACTTGATGGCAATGTGTTTAGTCTTTGCATGCATGACAAGATTCTTGGAAATGTTTATTGCACTTGTGTTATCACAATAGATAATTAGTGGTTCTATGATCTTCATATGCATACCTTCCAGTATCTGTTTGATCCATGTAATATTTGAGCAGATTGTAGCAGCAACAACATATTCTTCTTCTATAGTAGACTGAGAGATGGATCTTTGTTTCTTTCTAATCCATGTGACAAGTCCGTCACCCATAAAGAATGCTCCTCTATTTGTACTCTTTTGGTCATTAAGATTTCCAGCCCAATCAGCATCGAAAAACACTTTTAGTTCAAATTTTCCTTCTCTTCTATACCATAAGCCAAATTCCTCAGTATCCTTCAGATATCTTAGAATTCTTTTCACAACAGTTATATGTGATTCCCTAGGGTTAGCAGAGAATCTAGCAACAATTCCTACTGCATGTGCTATATCTGGTCTAGTGTGTACAACATACATGAGTTTTCCTATCATTGACCTGTACAGAGTCTAATTTACCTCTGTTGTCTTGTCTTCCTTTGTTAACTTGCATCCAGTTGCCATCGGTGTTCCAATAGGTTTGGAATCTTCCATCTTGAATATTTTCAAGACTTCTTTGATGTATTTGGACTGTGTAATGAAAATACCTTCACTTTGTTGAATGATCTATAAACCAAGAAAGAACTTGATCTCTCCAAATATAGACATCTCAAACTCTTTGCTCATCTCATCAGCAAATGATTTGCATAGCATATCATTACCTCCAAATATGATGTCATCAACAAATATTTCAGCAATCAAAGTGTTAGCATTAGTATCTTCTTTCAAATAAAGATTACTATTTTCACTAGTCCTTATGAATCCAATACTTATTAGATAGGAATGAAGTCATTCATACTAGACTCTGGGAGCTTGTTTCAATCCATACAAGGATTTGTGAAGTCTACATACCATGCTCGTCTTGTCTGGATCCACAAATCCTTTCGGTTGCTCAATGTATACCTCTTCTTCAAGTATTCTGTTTAGGAATGCTGAATTGACATTAATTTGATATACTTTGAATGCTTTGTATGCAGCATAAGAAAGTATAATTCTTACTCCTTCTAGCCTAGCAATGGGTGCAAAGGTTTCTCCATATTCTATACCTTCCTCTTATGCATACCCCTTGCATACTAGTCTTTCTTTGTTCCTTGTGACTTCTCCATTCTTGTTCAGTTTGTTCCTGAATATCCATTTTGTACCGATGACATTCTTGTCATCTGGTCTTGGCACAAGTGACCATGTCTTGTTCTTCTTAATCTATTCAATCTCATCACTCATAGCACTTATCCATTCTTCATTATCTAGTGCAGTATTGATAGATTTTGGCTCAAACTCACAAATTAAGCAATTTGAGTTTAAAGACTTACTTCTTGTTCTTGTACCAACTTTCTTATCTCCTATGATCTATTCCTCTAGATGGTTCCTTCTTACAGACCTTGAAAGTATAGGTACAACTCTTTGTGTATCAGTTTGATCTTCATTACCTTGCACATCATTTTGATCATTATTCTGACCGTCGGTAACAACATTCTGACTGTCAGTTGCAACATTCTATTATTATGGATTTAAGCACTGTTTCTTGGGTAGAGTTATGGATTCTTCACAGTATACAAACTTTTTGTAGTCCTCTGGTTCTTTTGTGCTTTCTAGTTCATTCTTTTCTACAAAGTCATCAATCTTCACATTTGTACTTTCAACTATTTTGTTAGAAGCCTTGATTAGACATTTAAAAGCTTTGCTCTTGGTAGAATACCCCATAAATTAGGTGTTTTACCATACCATAGCTCATAAGGAGTCTTCTTTGAGTCCTTTTTCAATTGTACTCTATTAAGTGTATAGACAACAATGCTAACAACTTCCCTCCAGAAGATCTGGGTGATGTCCTTCTCTATCATCAGTGTTCTTGCACAATCAATTATTGATTTGTTCCTTCTCTCAGCAATCCCATTTTGTTGTGGTGTTCTTGGTGCATAAACCTATCTTTTTATACCATGCTCATTATAGAAATTAGTGAATTCATCTGATATAAATTCTCCTCCTCTATCTATTCTTAAACATTTTAGATCCTTACCACTCTATTTTTCTACCATAGCCTTGTACCATTTAAACATTTTGAATGCTTCAGATTTTTCTTGTAGAAATATGACTATCATCATTCTACAATAATCATCAACAAAGAGAATAAAATATCTATCTCCATAATAGCTCTTTGTCCTCATAGGTCCACATAAATTAGTATGGACTAATTCTAGAATGTCATCAGATGTATGGGTTTTACTTTTGAAACTAGACTTTGTCATTTTACCTTTTTGACAATTTTTGCACATGATTTTGTCTGGTTTTGTCATCATTGATAAGCCTCTTACACTTCTTTTCCTGCTTATTTTCATCTTGTTGTCAAAATTCACATGACACAATCTTTTGTGCCACAACCATATGTCTTTGTTTCTAGTCATCAAGCAAGTGGGATTAGTATCATTTAGATAGAATAAGTTACCTTTGGACTGTTCACCGGTACCAATCAGTTTTCCTGATTCATTGAAGATCTTTGCCTTCTTATTCTCAAATGCTACTCTGTGACCTGAATTATTCAGCTGAAAAACACTAAATAGATTATAATTCAAACCTTTTACCCAATAAGCATTTTCACATTTAATCAGGTTGTTCAGCATTATTGTTCCTTTAACTTCAATTTGACAAGGTGTATCATTTCCCATTCTTACTGTACCACCATTATAGTATTCAAAAGTATTAAAATTTTCTTTGTCACTGATCATATGGTGAGTGCAGCCACTATCTATAATCTAGACATCATTCTTACTAATCTTAGATATGAGTGCAGTTTCTTCATACCTTTCATCTTCATCTGAATCATCCTTCACAGCTACAAATACTATCTCGATGTCGTCATCTGGTTCGGTGTCAGTATCTTCATCTTTGCAAGCAGCTAGATAGCTAGCCTTCTTGCCTTTATCCTTGTAATCTTGGGTATCATTTCTTTCTGATCTTTGGTAACCTCTGTAATATTTGTTATCACCTCTGTCAAATTTCTTCTCAAAAGATCTGTTATCACTTCTGTCATCTTTTCTTTTGTTAGGACATCTTGCAGCAAAGTGTTCAATCTCTTTACAATTAAAACATACAAGTGGTAACTTGCCTTTGTATTCACCTTTTCCTTTTTGCATTCTTCTCACCATGAGTGCTTCTATTTCATCTAGATCTTCTTCTTCACTTTTTCTTTCACTGTCTCTTCTAGATGAGTGTCTCTGACTAGATTTTCTTATTCTCATAGAAGACTTAAATGCAGACTCTAAACTTGG
>MU227335.1:2411189-2434321 GCA_018584345.1 Thuja plicata | reverse complement strand
TGCAGTAGATCAGATGAATGAATGGTTAAGTAGATACAAGTGCAGAAATATAATAAAAGTTTTAAGAGTTACTGATTCACCCCTCCCCTCTCAGTAACTCTGTTAGTCCTGAATATTTCCAACACACTCCATCGATGTTGTCTGTCACTTAGTGAATACTTGACTTTTATGTATTGCTGAAAGCATAATCTCTGTTCCATTGATTCTCTAAAGTCTTTGGAATTATGTACATGATTGTATAGATGATATCAAGTTGAAATCAATGACAATACAAACCATTAACTAGTTTAATGTCTTGCATAATTTTCAACTTAACATTATCAAACATTCAATCAGTTACATGTCATCAATACTTCATAGCTTGATTACTTTTAGGGATGACCTTCATGGTACCACTCCCTATGGCCGAGATGTAGAGACAAGAGGTTGGCTCTGGTCTTTCTCTCAAGGAGGTACAAGCTTTAGTGCCTAAAGCAACCCCAAAAAGGGAAGTTTTTCCATCTTATGCAGAGTTACAATATGTGAAGGGATATAAGGTTACAAAGTGTCAGGGTCTTGCCATATCTGCATTGATATACCCTTGATTTCTAGCTGCTCATGGTCGTTATCCAAATAATGACTAGATCGCATTTTACTTTGCACAAAAAATTTATGCTGAGGTTCATTTAGGGATGGAAGTTAATTACAATGATTTGCTAGGACAGCTAGGATAGGGGCATGTAAGACTTTCTGATAGAGATGCTTATCATCAAGCAGAGCATGAGAGGCCAGTATACAGGGCCATTATTGGTCTTAGGGAACCTGTGATAGCTCCTTCATTGACTCCTCTTATAGATGATGTTATCCATAGCACCTAGCTTCGAGGTGCTATTGATAATGTGGGGGATATTGCAGCAACAACTACATCCATATCGAGCAATCAGGTTGGTTAGTACTTGATGTCTCAACGACACTCTAGATCGTCAGTTGGAGCATCCGCTAGCAGGGCCACACATGACATGTATACTATAGTGGGGATCCCTTCACAGTCCAGCCTAGAGGGACTTATAGGAGAGATGGCACAGGTCACACTGTCTAGCTTGGCTGAGGATCTATTGGATGCTTATGCATTTATAGCAGCAGAGCATGATATCCCCATATCGAGTGTTAGAGCTCATGTGGGTACTATCATATTTGCCTAGCCATCTTTTTTTGACCTAGATCATGGCCATAGTGGTAGTGCTCATGAGGATCCACCCACTCTCCACCCTATTCTTATAGAGGGAGAGGCACAATGTACGAACCCTTCAGTCAGTGCAGGGCACCATTTCTCTAATGTTGGCCTTAAGGATGTTGACTTCATCATGGCCACTACAAGTTACCTAGATTTTTTGACACATGATGATATGGCTTCCATGCCATCTCATTTGGTTAGTTCCTTGCATTCCTCATTAGAGAGACATGTGCAGTCTACGCATCTTGTAGATGTAGAGATGAGATTGGACCAAACACATCATAATCTTGATATATTGGTTGATAGGACCGAGGCTAGGGAGTCTAAGTACTATCAGGTGCCACCATCTACATAGGTATAAATTATTAGATTATATATATTTAATGTTACAATTTAAGTTATTTAAAATTTTTCTATATTTCATCTAGATGTGCATGTAAATTTACTTTTTTCTCTACCAGGATATGCCTCTTGTTCCTCCTACTTTGAGCATTAATCATGTACGGCGTCGAGACTCACTCGATGATGACATCAGTAGTAGAAAGGTGATTTTTTAATTTATTAATGTGTGTACACGCGTAGTACATGTTTTTCCACACTTTATAACATGTTTTCTTGTAATATATATATATGTATATGTATATATATGTATATATATATATATATGTATATGTATATATATATGTATATATATATATATGTATATATATATACATATATATATGTATATATATATATATGTATGTATATATATATATATATATATATATATATATATCTCCATTTATGTAGGGATCTGCACACCCTTCATAGCATGATAGTCACTCTGGGAATGACCGCTTAGTGAGGAGTCGTCATGATGAGTCCTAAAGGGTATAATTGGATCTAAGTGCATCCTAATAGGTATGATAAGGTCTAACGTCTATAATCAAGGGTCTAATTGGGTCTAAGTGGGTCTAATGGGGTCTTAAGGGGTCATATAACCTATCATAGGTCCAAATAGGTGTAATTAGGCCTAATTAGGTGGACTAAAGGGTATAATTGGATCTAATTAGGTCCTAATACATTATAATTGAATCTAATTTGATCTAATTCTCCTAATTAGATCTAATTGTCCTAAATGTGGTCCTAATTAGATCTAATTGTCCTAATTGGATGTAATTAACCACCTGGATTTGGTCTGCTCCTACTATAGACCCTATTTTCCCTAAGTGTAATCATACCCCCAATTATGTCATGACAATGTTACATTGGCATAATTGATTTTTCAGATTTAATGTCCTAGGTGATTTTTATCACTAAATTATATTAACTACTACAGTCGTACAATTCAAATCAATTTAAACCAATTAAAACAAATCAAATTCAAAACATGGCTATAATATTTAATCATAAAGGAATTAAATGAATCTCAATGTATCTCATCACTTACAAATGAACCCATTCCCCTAGCCTAATTAATTTAATTAAATTGGCTATAGTCTTATTGATTATTAAAAAGCAATAAAATGCTTAAATAATTAATATTCCTATTTTTGAATGAATTAAATAAGTTTAATTCATTTCATTAATATTCCTCTAAACCCCAACCTAACCTACTTCAACCACTTTAACTCTCAGTTCAAACCCATCCCAACCTATTCACCCCATGCTAAATCTAATCCTAATCCTAATTCTATTCTAACCCACCTCCTAATGTTGTCACATTTCATTAAGGAATGATTAAGGAATCCACCCACTTGAGAAAGTCAAGGAATGTCAAGATTCCTTTCCTCAAGTCCACTTTCTCAAGCCACCCTCTTACAGCCTTCCTATGCTTCTTTAAGGCTCTCATTAATGCCACATTAATATAGATTCCTTAAGCCCATGTATCCACCATGCCTATTGAATGCCTTTGGCATTTATTTCTCTTACACACCATTAATGAGTTTTTCAACTCTATTAATGCACCATGTCCCCCCTCTCTCTCCTCATTATTCTATAAATAGAAGGTGTTTTTGAGCACAAAGAAGCCAATAACTTATATTGAAAATGCATTTTTATGCTATTAGGATTCATTTAGAATCATATTCCATTTAGTTTCTCATGTTAATTCATTGTTATTATATTCATTTTAGAGCTAAATAAGCATGTTTTCTTATCATTTAGTTTGTTTTAACTCAAATATTTCATGCTAAGTCGTATATGTCACTGATAGTAGCATAATCTGAGGGCTATTGTGTTTCTTATCATACTCTTCTTAGTTAGAAAAAAATAGGTCAATTTTAGTTGCTTTATATGCCCATCTAACCATGTTTTCCACTAATGCAATGACCTATTGAAGTGTTGTGTCTCTCTTAACAGGTACAAAAATTACACACACATTTTTGGTGCCCACTGTGGGGCAAGATCCAGGATACACCATCGCACCGTAGAAAATGAGGCTCGCATCTGGGATTTCCCAGATCATTTTTGGTTTAGGATCACATCTGGGGAACATTTAGTCACATCTGGTGACAAAGGCTTGAATATGGTATATGGTATCACATCCTGTTATTTTAGGATCGCATCTGGTGAAATTTTTTGTGAACTTCATTTCCTAACCACTAACATTTGCGCGCTTGATTTCTTTGATCTTTTTACAGCCTAACTAGTGTTTACAGGTTTCCATCAAAGGTTTTTCTTGGGAGTTGAATGAAGAATACTAACATGGTTTTTCAGGTTTCCCAACCCCCCATCTTGACCTCTATTTTTACATGCTTTTGACACTAATAACATTTTCCAATCTTCCACTAAAGTGACTAGAGGACTTTGCTCTTTTCCTTTTAAAGGAAAATCAGAAACTCACACTTTAGTTTGTGGGTTGAAAGGAATTTGGAGGTAACTGAACCAAGCAAGAAAAACTAAATTTCAATTTGGATCAGTAACTGAACAATCAAAGCATTAAAATTTTGTGGCTCAATGAACAAGTTCAATCATTTAATTCATTTTGGATCAGTAACTGAACAATCAAAGCACTAAATTTGTGGGTTAATTAAACAAGCACACTGTCTAAATTTGGGAATCAAAAATTGAATAAGCTACTCATTTAACATTGTGGATTAATTGAACAAGCAAACTTTACTTTAAAGCATTCTATTTTTCATTAAAAAGGAACATCTTAAATTGAGCACAACATTGCTTGAGGGAATGAACTATTTGCTTGAATCTGTTTTGGGAGAAAATGACATGGATTAGGAGAGTATTCTCTTCTTCTTCAGACGAATCATAAATCTAGATGTCTTACTCTTGCCAATCCTTTGTAAGCTTATTTAATAGTAGACGGCCTATCAGTTGAGGAAAAAATATCCCAGGAATGACCCAAGTGAGGATAGGTTTTATGCCAACCCTTCCAACTCACTATAAATAATTGCTTCCTCGTAGGCTAAAGCCTCAGAAGATGGAGCTGATTTTGTTCATAGAATTTTGACATCATTCTTTGAACATGCTTGGGTATATGTAGAGTGGAGCCACTTTAATCTTGCTTGTGAGACTACATATACTTAAGTACTCATAGGGCTATATGCCTCAATTATTCCTTGTGCAATTCTATGGGGGATGGTTTCGAATGGATTGCCCAATAATAGACAATATTTAAACTAAAATAATTCCTGATTCACCTCTGAAAGGGTGATAATCCTTGTGTAAGGCAAAAATTAATTGCCCCAAGACACTCCTCATATCATGCCCTCACTTTAGTTTGGAGTCAGCTAATACAACATCATGACTGGAGCCATTGCGTGCTTGGTGAATTCTGATTAGCATTTGAGTGTGTGGCTAAGTCAACGAGCAAGGATCTTCATCCTCCACCTAGAAAATAGGGATAAGATGTGTGTCTGTTTCACCCTCCTAACAATGCAAATTTGTTTGACATGCCTGCAAAGTCATTAAAAAGATAACATCTTCAAACAAACAATAAATTTCAATCCCGGGTCCACACATGTGTTTTCATCCACTAACAACTCTCAGACAAACTTCAAGCACTTCCAAAATGAATTTTTCCAAACTGATCAAATCTAACAAAGACATCAGAAAATTGCATCCTAGATTTCCTGAATTGTATCCAGTATTTAGGCTCACATCTGGTATCCTGGCTCGCATCTATTCAGCATATTGTCACATCTGGTATTTAAGCTCGTATCTAGGGATGTCAGTAGCTCACATCCTATATTTCTAGTCTCACATCTAGGAGCTCGCATCTAAGACAGTGGGCACTTGTAGAGTATTTTCCTAGAAAGTGTAGTGATTTAGGAGGCACTTTCAATCCTTTAGATGTGTACTTGTTGCATCTTGTGTTAACCATGAAGCTGTATCTCAATTTTTGTCAATAATTCCCAATAGTGTCAGGTAGTATCTTGAATCATTCAAGTGAGTGTGTCTAGGTGGAAGTATCATTTGAGTTTTGGTGGAAGTAAATGATTCCAACATCAGAGGGTTAGAATACCCTGATAGTGAGATGGGAATCAAGTGTTTGTAAGAAGCAGATAGACCACACGTATTGAGACAGATCGCAAGAAACTGATAGGACATGCAAGGTAGACGTTTTGAAAAAGCATTTTGATACACTGATAGGGAGACTAGAAAAGAGAATAGGGACAAACTAAAGAGCGAAAAGGGTATCCAAACCAACTAAGAATTTTTTAGAAACTATTATGCAAGTGCCAAAACTTACACCCAAGGTCAAAACTTTTGAGGAGTTAATACAATAGTTCATCCAACATTACTCCTATAATATCCAGCATGATGTGACTATGATGGATCTATATAATATTAAATAAAATACTGGTGAATCATTCCCACACTTCCTAAAAAGATGGAGGAAAATCTTTGCACGGTACTCCAGAGTTATTCTTGAATCTGAAAAGATGGAAATATTTGTCAATAACTTGATACTAGATTTAAAATATGAATTGCAAATGCAAGACTCACCTATCTTTGATAGGGTGATTAAGGATGCCCTTTGTATCAAAGAAGTTATGGTCAGAAAGGGGGAGATCACTCTTCAAAGTGAAAATAAACCTAACAACTCCAACTCCAAACCTAAATGGTGGAAACATAAACAAAATATTGTCAACAATGGTGTGGTAGACACGTCCAATGTTGGTCCTAAACTTGAAGTATTTAATCTAACCAATAGTATGCAAGCAAGAAAGAATGCCAAGGTAACAAGGGTCAGACGTGGACTTCAAAACCTCAAAGAAAATTCACTCCTTTGGGAAAGCCTCTCGAGATTGTTTTGAAGAAACTATTGGATAAAAAAGTTCTCACAATCCCAGATTCCAAACTGTGGGAACCTATGGTCAAACCTAGATGGTGGGATGATAACTCCTACTGTGTCTTTCAAAAGAAAAAATGACACAAGACTAATAATTTCCTTAAGCTTAAACATGTTATTCAAGACCTCATTGAAGGAGGTAAGATCAAAGTGGATGGACACACTACCAATGAAGATCATACATCATTCAATAAACCATTCCCTAATTATGACAAAGGGGAAACATCTAAAGGAAAAGGTAATGAAGTAAAATACACCTATTCCAACAATCATAATGTGATCAATATGATATACATTAAAACTGAATCAATTTATGTGGTCACAATCAAAGGTGTTTCTTTCCAATCGAATGCGGTGACTCGGAGCCAAGCCCAAGTCATGATCAAAGGACCCAATTCTTCCTCAAAACTAGCATTAGCATCTAAGGTTCCTATTATTACTATTCCCAAACCAGTAGCAAAACACATGGTTACTATTCGTGGAGCAAAGTATGACTTGGTAGACCAATTGCAACAAACCTCTGCCAAAATTTTCATCTTTGATTTGCTCAAGATATCCAAAGTACATAGGGAAATCATAGAACAAGCTCTACATGCTGCTAACCTCCCAAAGGATATTGATATAGACAAATTCCAAGTGATGGTCAATCACATCTTAGCGCCACATTACCTCTCCTTTTCTGAGGAGGATGATAAGTCTTTGACACATCCACATAATCAACCCCTCCATATTGAAGTTCTTATTCATAAATCTCATGTTAGATGTGTATTGATAGTTGGAGGCACATGATTGAATATATGTAATCTTAATCTCATCAGAAAGTTGGGTCTGTTAGAAAAAAACCATTGAATCTAGAAGAAAAATAACTATCAAAGCTTATGATGAAGAAGAAAGACCCTCTAAAGGAGTTATTGTTCTGCCTATTAGAGTTAGAATAATTGAAAGCAATTTCACATGTCAAGTTCTGGATCTACCCCTAGCCTACAAAATCCTATTGGGAAGACCATGGATTCATGAAATGCAAGTTGTGCCATCTACTTACCACCAGTGCATAAAGTTCCCACATAATGGGGTGAAAGTAACTATTCCTGCAGATGCTAACTATACTTGTAATAATATCAAACAGGTAGTATGATCCCACATAACAAGGAGGCTATGGATGAGATTTCTCCTAAGACTGCTAAGGACATGGTTATGAAGAGCTTTGGGAAAACCTTAAAACTTAAAGAAATAGGTATGGGAGAGTACAAGCTAGACCTGACTCCCTCACTAATAGAGTTACCCATATCACCAAGATCCTATGGCAGACCCTCCTCATCTTTCACACCTACTACATCAAAGGAACCAAAAGTTCACAAAGCCATGGGAATTGTTAAAGCATTCGCATCTTCTTTAGATAACATAGAAGAATAGGTAGTCTTGGACTAGCTTTACAAAGGAGAACTAGAGGCAGCTGAAGTCAAACATGCAAAAATATCCCCGGACCAGTATGGAAAAGGATACAATCTCCTCAAGAAAATGGGATACAAAGGAAAAGGACCTCTAAACAACATAGGAAGAGGACTTATTGAACTTGTACACATGGAGTTTTGGAATACCAGAGATAAAACAGGATTGGGTTTTAATACTAAAACTAAAAAACCTACTACAAAAGATAGTCTGATCTCTAACAAAGGGAGTGATGAAACATATGAACTAGAGCACTGGTCCTACAAAAGGTTATTACATGTTGGCATAGAGAATCCCAACTATCAAGGAGAGAACTATGTACCAAGCTTTGAGGTACCACAAGATCTTCACACCCCTTTGTTAGCACAACCTCCCATTTAAGAGGTAGGAGACTCAACAACAAATGGTTCAGAAATACCATTGATAGCAAAAACTATAGAAAGCACACCCTGACAAAAGTATTTACATCCTAACTAGGGGTAGTTGGTCATAGTTTCACATGTTCTTAATCTACCACACTTTGATCCACAGATAGCTAACCGAGTACACCAAATAACTATTTTTGAATACTTAAAATGGTCTGATGATGAAATAAATGATTCTCATGATTATGAATGGGATGAGCTATCTATCACCACAGAAGACATTGAAATAGATACAATTCACATGTTTGTGGCTCCCTTAGCTCCTCTTGAATAGTCTAACACTACTCCCAATGACACTAATAATCCTAAAGTAGAGGAAGAGTTCCTTCTCCCCATCATTGATGGAGAGACTGGTACTTTCCTAAGTCTAGCAAAATTTCAGAGGCAACAAGAAAGAAGCCTCCTTTTACAGAGAGATGAAGATAGCAGTTCCACTGACGAGTCACTAGATTTTGGTCCGCATATAACTAACAATGACCCTTTTTATGACAATCTATCTCTTATTGATCTAAACATTGAAGAAACTGACTTAACAGAACATGTCATGTCGGTTAATAGTCTTGATGCTAACGCGATTCTATCCTTTCCAAAGTTTGACTCCCTATCCCTAATAAACCCAGATCTAATTGATTGGACTAGTACAGACCCTACACCTATCCTTGAATTTCCCAATGACTACACCCTGGCTTGCTATCTCAATGCTTGTGAACCTTACCCTTCTTCCACCAATGCAAGGAGTGAGAACCTATCACAGGAGGATATCAGGTTTCTCAGTAAAAATTTGAAAAATAAAAATAAAAAGGGGACTGACAATAAAAACCACATTGTGGTAGTGTCAGATCCCAAAATAGTAAAAACAAAAGACATACCTAATGGTGAAAATCTCTTAGAGGTGCCAAAGGATGAGATTCTTGATATCCTCCTTGAACATTTTCAGGAAAGGTCTTCAATTCTGATAGAATCAACACAGCTAGTTAATTTGGGCACAATTGAAGACCCTCAAATAGTTCACCTGGCACAATCTTTGTTAGAAGAAGAGAGGACACAGTTCACAGAGTTCCTGAAAGGGAAGAAGATCAACTTTGCATGGTCTTATATAGATATGCCTGGTCTAGATCCTAATATAATCATGCACCACTTATCTATAGCTCCTGGGATCAAGCCCATGAAACAAAAACTCAGAAAGATGCATCTTCATGTTGCACTACTAGTAAAAGCATAGCTAGAGAAATTGTTGAAAGCCAGATTTATTAGAGTCATTGCCTACGCAGGATGAATCTCCAATGTGGTCCCCATGTCTAAATCCAATAAATCTATCAAGATATGTACGGACTTTAAAGACTTAAACAAAGCATGTCTAAAGGATGAATTCCCACTTCCTAATATAGATATGATTATAGACCTCACATCAAGCTACCAAATGTATTCATTAATGGATGGTTTCTCTGGCTATAATCAGATAAAAATTGCCCCTAAGGATAAAGAGAAAACTACATTTACATGCGCATGGGGCACCTTTTGCTGGAATATCATGCCATTTGGGTTAAAGAATGTTGGTGCAACATATAAAAAGAGCAATGACCACTATATTCCATGACATGATTTATAAAAATATGGAGGATTATGTGGATGACACCTTAGCTAAATCCAAAGAAAGGAGCACTCATAGTGATGATCTAAGAAAAATATTAGATTGAATGGAGCAATTTCAACTCAAGCTCAATCCAAAAAAGTGTGCCTTTGGGGTCCAATCAAGAAAGCTCTTAGGGTTTATAGTTTCAACAAAGGGAATTGAAGTAGATCCTGCAAAAGTCAAATCTATTCTATAGATGGCTCCTCCCCGCAACATCAGTCAAATGAGAACATTTCAAGGGAGACTTCAATCAATCAGAAGTTTTATGTCACAACTTGCTGACAGAGCACAACCCTTTACCAAATTACTACATAAAGGGGTCACCTTCAAATGGGATGGACACTATGAAGCCAACTTCAAATAAATAAAAGGGTACCTAGAAACTCCTATTCTTATGGCGCCTATTCATGGCAAGCCATTACTCCTCTATATTTTAGCTATAGCTACATCACTAGGAGTATTTCTCACATAGGAAGATGAAACAAGGAAAGAAAGAGCTATCTACTACATTATTAGAATGCTAGTCTCCTATGAGCTCAATTATAACATTATTGAAAAAGCATTCTTAGTAGTCATCTTTGCATCACAAAAATTGAGACACTACATGCTCTCTCATACAGTAAGGCTTGTTTCTAAGATTGATCCTCTAAAGTAACTTTTGAGAAAAACAACATTAACAAGATGATTAGCAAAATGGGTCCTCATTCTAAGTGAATTTGACATTGAGTATGTGGATAGGAGAGCTATTAAAGGACAAGTCCTTGCTAATCAACTAGCTGATTCACCACTTCAAGATGATGAACCTCTAAGTATCGAATTCCCTGATGAAACAATTATGCATCTAACTGAGTACCCATGAAATATTTAATTTGATGGTTCTTTCACGCAACAAGGCTCTTGAGCTAGGGTTATATTCATAATTCCTCAAGGTTACAAGATACCCAAGTATTAAAAATTGATGTTTGCATGCACGGACAACATTTCAAAATATGAGGCAATGGTAAACGGTCTTAAGCTTGCCATAGAATGGAATATTGTAGAGTTACACATGTATGGTGACTCCCAATGCATCATCAATCAATTCAATAGAGATTATCAGATGAAAGATGAAAAGTTGATGCCCTACAGACAACTAGTTGATGAATTGAAGAAGTACTTCATCTTTATCACATTCCAGCAGATACCCAGAGCGGAGAATAAAGCTACTGATGCTATGGCTAACTTGGCATCCATGTTACAAGTGGAGGAACATCAATTCCTCTATGAATTCTTGGTGGAAGAAATCTCCTATCCTAATTTTGATACTCTTGAATACCAAGTAATCTATGCTTTGAACACCCCAAACCAATCTCACTATGCCAAGATCATTTCTTACCTAACTGACCAAACTATTTCCAATGATCTATCCCAAAATGAGAAAAGAACCTTTATTAGGACAGCATCACGTTATGTCCTCATAACTAATAACTTATATCAACAAGGTTTCGATGGTACACTTCTTAGATGTTTAGAACTTAAAGAGTCCAATCTCACATTAAAAGAAGTCCATGAAGGTGTATGTGGATCACACTCAAACCACTTTTCATTGGCTAAGAAACTGCTCAGAGTTGGCTATTACTGACATACAATGGAAAAAGAAGCTATTCAATTCTCCAAAACATGTCATAAATGCCAGACACATGGAAATTTCATCTATGCTCCTACCAGAGAACTTATACCTTTCATTACACATTGGCCATTTTAGCAATGGGCCTTTGACTTGGTTGGACAAATATATCCCAATTCTTCAAATGGACACAGGTTCATCATTACAACCATTAAGTATTTCAAAAAGTGGGTTGAGGCTGTGTCACTAATCAAAGCCACTGGAAAATAGGTGGCTATGTTCATTCTAAACTACATTATCTATAGATATGGGATACCCACTTCAATTGTAATAGAGAATGGGGGCCAATTTAAAAATCAAGACATTAATGACCTTTATGAACAGTTCCACATCACTCAACATTGCTCCTCAATCTATTACCCTCAAGGTAATGGATAGACAAAGGCATCTAACAAGAATATTCTCAAAATCCTACACCAAATTGTAAGTCTAGCAGAAACTGACATCTACAACTGAATCTGGCACTATGGGCCTATAGAACAAGCATCAAAACACCAACTGGAGCCACGCCATTTTCTCTAGTCTATAGCACTAAAGTAGTACTACCTATTGAGGTTGAAATCCCATCTTTGTGGATATCTTTACAAGGTCTTGTTACTGATGAAAAATACCACATCGATAGGGTGAATTAATTAGACCTACTAGATGAGTGCAGACAACAGGCGTTTGATCATCTAAAGGTTTACCAAGCATGTATGTCCAAAGGCTACAAAAAGAAAGTCAAACCATGAACATTTGAAGTGGGGGATCTCATCTTAAAGGAGAATCCTAAGAAACAGCTCAATAGAGAATAAAAGGGAAAATTTGAACCTAATTGGTTGGGACCTTATGTTATCATTGCTACTTTCGGGACTAGAGCTTATCAACTTGCTACACCTGAGGGAGATGTTCTTTGAGATCCTATCAATACTCTACATTTGAAGCAATTCTACGCTTGATGATCGGCTAGTAGAGCCTATACAGTGAAATAGTTCTCAGAAAATACCAAAAACATTCAGAAATTGATCCTGAAGAAATCCAAAAATAGTGGAAAAATTCCTAAAGAAAGGTATCTTTGGTGAAAACCTGGCAAACAGGCACCTTGATACTACAAAAAAATTCAAAAAAGAAAAAATAACAAAAAAAATTGAAAAAGAGAAAAGTGCCTTGATGACAACCTGGTAAAACAGGCATCTTGGTAGCAAAAAAATAGAAAAGATCTTGCCAAGTGGTGAAAACCTGGCAATCAAGCATCACTTGTGTTCTGCACTCCATCTATCAATGTAGTACTAATACTAAGCCTTCACAACTACACCTATGCTAAAACATTGACTTCATTTCCTAAACAACTATCTTATCCTCACTTGGGATTTGTCTGCATTTCTGTCTTAGGATCAAGTCATTATGCACTAGGGTATCTTTGTCAGTCTGATAGGTTGTGTCTGCTAGGTCATCATAGATGGTTTGTCTTGTGATATGATTATTTCTGATACTTTCACTACCACTATCACTTTCACAACACAAGGGTGACATGAACATTGCACTAGCATGAACGGTGTTCCGAAGACCTACACAGGATTTAAAAAAAGAATAACGATGTACATAGACATGAAACACCTATTTTCTTAATTATGACTTTTTGATTGTTGAATCTCTATTGTGCTTGAAAAATGAATCAATAGTATTTCTCAATACTAGCTCAACACTATTTTATCTTGGTTTGATTATGACTCTTTTATGTCCTCATGATGTTTTAACTAGGGGCATCTAAGCAGTTATGAATTTTATTTGATTGATTCACAATTGATGTTATTATGACTTTCGATTTACTCCATGATGTCTACGCAAAGACAAAGATTTGCAAGGATAGGGGGCATAACATTTTCTTAGTTTTCTGCGTATGGTGATTGTTCCAAATGATCCTATAAATTTCACCTAACTTGGATGTTTATGGTAAGAGTTTCCACTATGGGTGGATAGCCATATATATCTTGATCTCTATTATGTGTAAACTATGGTGCGTTTGGAACAATTTCCTTGTCTATTTTTCTGATTCAGATTCTCACTAAAGTATATGAAGCATAATGTAACCAAGGATATGAATTTTCAAGGTCATTGCGGGTCCAATATCTTACCTTACACAGATTCTGATATATTAAAAGGAAGGTGACTATTTTGTTATCCTAGCTTCTATGCCTTGATGCCTAAGTCTATTTCTAACATTTCAATAAAATATAGTATTCATACTTTCATAATATCAGTGGGTATTAGTGATGGTTGTACTATCAGGTGGTATCTATTACAAAAAGTTCCCAATAATGATAAAAAGGCTACAATATCTGCAAATCAGTGACAAGTCCTAAGATTTTTCATATAGCTACATTTATAGTTTGCATGATTCATTTTCAAAAGAACAACATAAGAAAAGAATTTGTGCTCAAAAATTATAAAGCATCTAAGGTCCACTCCTCACAATCTAAATATGGTCACCAGACGATCTCAGTCATATCATCAAAGAGGTATCGCCAGTACTCTACCTTTCCTAGATGGGGCTGCTGAATAGGACCTACATATATATATATGTAGGCCTACTCTAGTGCCTATTGTCTATCTACTATCAGTCGTGTAACAGGGATGTGCTCCCAGGCCCAGATTTGAAGAATCAATATACCTACGGTCATGCTCTAAGTATAATGATATACAATCTCATGCAACTCTCGGTACATATGGGCTAAGATGCAACTACCCCATGAAAATATCCGTCTATGGGTGACCATCTACTCTAGCATGTCCACCCATCTGACCAAGAACCCATGCTAAACTCTGTCTGGCATCAGGATGCCACCAATCAAACCTACTAAGTACACATATAATCGATCATAATGATTGACCATATAGTCCCATGAGAGGTATCTCTGACCGATGGTGTCGTCCTAGAAATATCATTGATTTTCTCCAATCGCCATGATGGATGTTGCCTCAAAGCACACCTCATGACCAATAATTGGAACACATAGTATGTGCCATACGTCCTCAGGAGTCACTATCATCTCCCCGATCGAGAGATGGAAGGTGTTGTGCTCTGAGTGCCATCTCTCGGTAAAAGCAGTCAACAACCCTTGGTTTACCCCTATATCAGGTAAACCTATCAAAGATCATAATCCACAATAGACTACTGTCACATGCTCCTTAGGTAATAACAGTCTAGACAAGGCAAGTACACGACCTAGATATGTGCCTCTAAAAGAAACTACCTCAAAATATGCCTATTTTTGACACATACAAAGATAAAATCAGTGTTCTATCTATAACAAAGATGCACACTCCTGATCAGATAAGTTATTTAAGGTCCACGACAAGCAAACAGGTTAAAATGGCTAAGTTCCTAAGTCTAGAAATGAGATGCGATCTTGAAAAGATAGGATGTGATCTGTTTTACTGGATGCGATCCTGAAAATATAGGATGCATTTGAAATCACAGGGCGTGGTCCCAGAAATATGGGATGCGACCTTAAAAGTAGGGTATGATCCTGAAAGGATAGGGTACGACACAAAGCCAAAATGCAACTAAAAACAAGGTAAAAAAAGACAAACAAGATGCGACCTAGGACATCCTGGATGCGATGCAGAAATCTAGAAAAACCGAATATGATCCCAAAAATACAGGATGTGACACGGGTTTGACAGGGTGCGATCTAGAATCCTGGATGCGACCCATAATTGCAAAGGATCTACAAGCTACAAAAATTCATAAAAATCAAATTTGCAAATTTCACAAGGTAGTTTTATGAGTACTTACCAGAGGTGGGTAATCGGTTGGGTGCTGATGTCGACAGATGAGCTCAAAATGATGTTTATGCATGGTGACCACCATCTTCTTTATAGAGCTCTCTGAATTACTATGGATACAAGTGAAAATGAATAGTAAAATGGTAATTTTTGAGCTATATATTGGTCTTTTGAGCTATTTAGGGGTTCCAAAAATCCTCCCAGGCAATTGAAGCTCCATTTTTGTTCTACTTTTGATCAATCAGGAACCAAATTGAAGGTTCCTAAGGTATTTCACGCAGTACAGTAACATTTTTGTGACAACTCCTGAAAATGTAGATTTACTCCATTTGTTCTGAAAATTTATCAAATTGCACATTTCATCATAAATCTTGGTCTGACATCATTTTAGCAGTCCCACCACTCATATTTTCATGTGGTTAACTTGGTTCTCATGTGTTTATTCTTAAACACACCCTCTTTTTTATTTCTTCTACTTCATTCTTTCTTGTCCTACCTGTTCCATGCAGGTGATAAGCTCTTTCCACTAAGGGATTTTCTTCTTTTCCTCCAATTTCGTTCCTGAGGGGGCATGATCACACTATCATCAATCAAATTTTTTCTCAAAACAACATTAAAATGACTTTTTTATCAAACAAACTAGGAGCATGATAGTTTCCTTGACTAAGTCAGAACTGTTGGATAGAAAGCTTTGGTTCTCATAAGTTGAATATCTTGTGTTTCCTCATTTTAAAAGATTCTTATTAAGGTCCTGGCAGCTTCATATTGACTTTTGGAAAACAAAAAAGTTTGAAATCAGTACTATCAATCCTTAGATGAAAACCAAGTTTACAATTGGTATCTTTAAAATCTTTTATTGATCTTTGTACGACAACCAAGTACAAAGTCAATTCTATCAGTTTAGTTCAATCAAGTGTGAGACTGATCTCATCAGGCATTTCGTTTGATGATGAGAAAAATTCTCAATCTTTCTGAAGTCAAAATCAAAAAATTTCTTTGAATCAATGTGCTGCTCACACATCAATTCAAAGAGGGGCAAATGTAACCACCTGGATTTGGTCTACTCCAACTATAGACCCTATTTTTCCTAAGTGTGATCATACCCCCAATTATGTCACGACAATGTTACATTGGCATAATTCATTTTTCAGATTTAATGTCCTAGGTGATTTTTATCACTAAATTATATTAACTACTACAGTCATACAATTCAAATCAATTTAAACCAATTAAAACAAATCAAATTCAAAACATGGCTATAATATTTAATCATAAAGGAATTAAATGAATCTCAGTGTATCCCATCACTTGCAAATGAAACCATTCCCCTAGCCTAATTAATTAAATTAAATTGGCTATAGTTCTATTGATTATTAAAAAGCAATAAAATGCTTAAATAATTAATATTCCTATTTTTGAATGAATTAAATAAGTTTAATTCATTTCATTAATATTCCTCTAAACCCCAACCTAACCTACTTCAACTACTTTAACTCTGGGTTCAAACCCATCCCAACCTATTCACCCCATGCTAAATCTAATCCTAATTCTAATTCTATTCTAACCCACCTCCTAATGTTGTCACATTCCATTAAGGAATGATTAAGGACTCCACCCACTTGAGAAAGTCAAGGAATCTCAAGATTCCTTTCCTCAAGTCCACTTTCTCAAGCCACCCTCTTACACCCTTCCCATGCTTCTTTAAGGCTCTCATTAATGCCTCATTAATATAGATTCCTTAATCCCATGTCTCCACCATGCCTATTGAACTCCTTTGGAATTTATTTCTCTTACACACCATTAATGAGTTTTTCAACTCTATTAATGCACCTTGTCCTCCCTCTCTCTCTCCTCATTCTTCTATAAATAGAAGGTGTTTTTTAGCACAAAGAAGCCTATAACTTATATTGAAAATGCATTGTTATGCTATTAGGATTCATATAGACTCATATTCCATTTAGTTTCTCATGTTAATGCATTGTTATTATGTTCATTTTAGAGCTAAATATGCATATTTTGTTATCATTTAGTTTGTTTGAACTCAAATCTTTCATGCTAAGTCATATATGTCACTTATAGTAGCATAATCTGAGGGCTATTATGTTTCTTATCATACTCTTCTTAGTTAGAAAGCAATAGGTCAATTTTATTTTCTTTATATGCCCATCTAACCATGTTTTCCACTAATGCAATAACCTATTGAAGTGTTGTGTCTCTCTTAACAGGTACAAAAATCACACACACAGATCCTAATTGGATCTAGTTAGGTCCTAAAGGGTAATTGGATCTAATTAGATTATAAAAGGGTCTAATTGGATCTAATTGGATCTAATTACATCCTAATTGGATCTAATTGTCCTAATTGCCCTAATTGGGTCTAATTGGGTCCTAATTGGATCTAATTGGACCTAATTATGTGCTAAAGGGTTTAATTGGGTCTAATTAGGTCCTAAAGGGTCTAATTGGATCTAAGTGCATCCTAACAGGTACATTAAGGTCTAACATGTGTAATCAAAGGTCTAATTGGGTCTAAGTGGGTCTAATGGGGTCTTAAGGGGTCATATAACCTATCATAGGTCCAAATAGCTATAATTGGGTCTAATTAGGTGGACTAAAGGGTATAATTGGATCTAATTAGGTCCTAATACATTCTAATTGGATCTAATTGTCCTAATTGGATCTAATTGGATCAAATTGTCCTAAATTTGGATCTAATTGGATCTAATTGTCCTAATTGTCCTAATTGGATGTAATTAGGTCCTAATTGGGTCTAATTGGATCCTAATTGGAGGTAATTAGGTACTAAAGGGTAATTGGGTCTAATTAGGTCCTAATTGGATGTAATTAGGTCCTAATTGGGTCTAATTGGATCCTAATTGGATCTAATTGGATCTAATTAGGTCCTAAAGGGTAATTGGATCTAATTAGGTCTTAATTGGATCTAATTGTCCTAATTGGATGTAATTAGGTCCTAATTGGGTCTAATTGGATCCTAATTGGATCTAATTAGGTCCTAAAGGGTCTAATTAAGTTTTAAAGGGTCTAACTAGGTCCTAATTGGATCTAACTGGATCTAATTACATCCTAATTGTATCTAATTGGTTCTAATTAAGTCCTAATTGGATGTAATTAGGTCATAATTGGGTCTAATTGGATCCTAATTGGATCTAATTGGATCTAATTAGGTCATGTAATTTGGTCTATAATTAGGTATTAGGTCTAATTATGTCCTAATCTAGGTCTAATTATGTAGTATTTCTAGGGTTTAGGGTCTTAGGTCTAATTAGGTAAGGTTTAGGGTTTAGGGTTTTAAGTTTAGGGTCTTAGGTATAATTATATCCTAATAGGTCTAATTAGGTCTTCTTTATCAAATTAGGTATTGCAATACCATGCTTACATGTTTCATTAAGACAAGTAATAATCATCAACTTAATATATATATATATATATATATATATATATATATATATATAGAGAGAGAGAGAGAGAGAGAGATGTACCTTGTTTCTTATGATAATATCTTTCCTGAGCTTCTTCATGTAGTCTTTGTTCAATCACTTCTGAATAATGTCGTGTACTCTTATTTAGCCTTCTTTTTTTAATTTCCCATCACAATTTGAAAAATTGTCTTCCTTTTCCAAAATGCGAATAATTTTAAAACTTTCAAATTAATAAGATGATGAAAACATACATTTTTTTATATGTAATCGTTTTGAACCTGAAACGACACCTAATAGGCTAACAAACTTGAAACTCATCTCCGAATTTCTATTAAAACTTGAAACTTTTGATCAAAATTGCTTTAGTAAATGGCTAACAAATGCCAAATCATGAAACTAATTTTTATATAAAGTAGTTTTGATCGAAACAAAATAGTTTCTATCAAAACCCACTAAATTTTGGCCATTTGTAGAGGTTATGAGAAATCTATAGTTTTCATGGCTTCAGGACTCAAGTGTAGGGCTCAAATGGAAGATTATGGATGAGATTTATAATGAATATAGATTTGACAATTTTTGAATTCATTAGGTCTATGTTTTGTGATGTGCATCAAATGTAGGTTTTTTATCGAAAATAAACCTCCAAGTTTGACGTTCAAAGAATAATAGTAGAAAAGAGAAATAGTTTTTTGAAAAATAATAGTGCCCTCCGGCTTCGAGTCTACTTTCTATACAAAAATGAATTTTGATAAATACACAAGTTATAAGCTATGCAGTCAAGGTATGTCAAAATTATAGTTTACGCTACTTCAAACATTCATAAATATGCAATAATAATGGTAATGTTGTCAACCCGATTTCATGCCCTCCATATGGATGTTACAAAACCAAATTTGAAAGAAGCGCGTTGATATCTATTTTAGAAAAAAAGTTATGCCCTATGAAGTCAATGGAACTTTTTAAAAATGATGTATTCAGCAACATAGCAGTTTTAGTGGGAGAAAAAAAAACTATTAAAATCAATTCAAACACACACACACACACACACACACACACACACACATATAGAATCTAGACATAAAATCCTAAAATACTCTAGTTTACTTCATCTTCTGATTTCAAATGGTTTAACGACAATATGCATCCGAATCTGAAAGTTTCTTTCAAAATGTTGGCTTCACTGTCCGTTTAGGAAAAAATGTGTAACCCACTATTGTGGTATCACCCATTTACTGGCTACATTCATGCTAGTGTTTCTTGATGAAATTATTATATACTCCCTGGACGAAGAGGAACATATGCAACATCTTCACTTGGTATTGCAATGACTTAGGGAACATAAGTTGTACAAAAAGCTGTTGAAGTGTACTTTCTTTCAAAAGGAAGTCCAATATCTTGGGAACATTATTTCTAATAAAGGGATAACAGTAGATCCAACTAAAATCAAGGCAATTCTGAAATGGCCTTCTCCCAGAAATGTGAAGGAATTCAGAAGCTTCATGGGTTTTGCCGGATACTATAGGAAGTTTATTTTGAACTTCTCACGAAGTGCATACCCCATCACCTCTTTTCAGCCAAGAGGGAAATCATTTGAGTGGACAGATATGTGTCAGCAAGCCTTTAATTTACTCAAAGATAAATTAACCTTGACACCAATTTTAAAGGTGCCAGATCCTAAAGGTCAATTCATACTAGTGACAGATGCGTCAAGACAATAGGTGAGGTATTAATGCAAGATAGGTGAGAGATCATGTATGAATCATGAAAGATCAAAAACTATGAGATAAAATATGCACCTCATGATTTGGAATTAGCCACAATCATGCATTCCCTACAAAAATGATGCCACTACTTGTTAGGAAAACCTTTTGAAATCAGATTAGACCATTAGGGCTTAAGGTATATTTTTAGCCAGCCCAATTTAAATGCACGAAAAATATGGCAATAAATAATTTCTAATTATGACTTTGAAATTAGCTATATCAAGGGGAAGGAAAACTATGTGGCAAATGCATTAAGCTATAAGTGTCATATCACAGTGATAACATCTATCCATACAAATTTAAGACAATAGTTTCTCCATAATTCTATGAGTGATATATTTTACAAGAAAGTAAAAGAGACCCTTCAGACTAACCCCTAGGACCATAAGTGTGATGGGTTTAGGTTCAAACATGATGGGTTGCTAAGGTTTGAAGGAAGAATGTATGTCCCTGACTTAAATGAGTTGAGGAACCTAGTGTGGAAGGAAACACATTCCACACCTTACTCTAGCTACTCAGGAGTTAAGCCCTTCTATTTCTGGAAAGGTATGAAAATGGATGTTGCCATGTTTGTTTTCAATTGTATGGAATGTCGAAGGGTAAAGGTAGAACATCAACAACCTACAAGATTGCTTCATCCTCATACCATACATAAGTGGAAGTGGTAGGTAGTTAGTTATGACTTTGTCCAAGGATTTCCTATGTCATGAAATAAGGACAATACCATCCTTGTGCTAGTGGATAAAATCACTAAGGTAGCTCACTTTATACCAAGAAACTTAATAGATGAAGCACCCATGATAGCCCATAAATTTGTAGAATATATCATCAAACTTCACAGAGTACATGAAAAGATCATATTAAATAGGTATTCCAGAATGACATCCATATTTTGGCACACTCATTCTGCAGCCTTAGGCACTCAGCTAAAAATTAGTTCAGCTTACCATCCAAAAAAATATGTTGAGACAGAATGAGTCAATGAAGTTTTGGAAGACCTTCTTACGGTCTAATGCATGGACCAATATAACAAGTGGGAGGATTATCTACCGCTAGTGGAATTTTCTTATAATTTTAACGACCCTAATTTGGTATGTTCTTACCATAGACAATATTCTCCCTACGTGTGATCATACCCCTAATTATGTCAAGAAAATTCTTCAAATTTTTGGCATAATTCATTAAATCAAATTTGATCTCCTAAGTGATTTAATCACTAAATTAAATTAATTGCCTTAGCCAATTAAATCAAAACAAATCAATTAAATCAAAACAAATAAAAACATGGCTAAAGTAATTAAATAACTCCTAAATTACATTTCCATTTGCAAAAAGGAAAAGTCAATTCCCTAACCAATGGGAGTTAAGTCACTCGGATCACCTTGCATGGATCACCAAAGATTCAATCTCCACCTCTCTTCCACTTTCAATCCTAACCTCTCATTCACCAGATTATTCTATAAATAGAATGATTTTTAAGCTCAATGGGCCCCTAATTTGAGTTCTCAATTTGCAAACTTATGCTGCTAGTATTGATAGAGATATTCATGCATTTTAGCTTAAATCTTCATTTGCATTAATCTTCAATTTTAGAGTTAAAATGAATCATTTCTTGAGCATATAGGCTAGTTTCATTTGAATCTTCCATTCTAAGTTGTATATGTCACTGATAAATACATAATTTGAGGGAAATTATAGAATTATTTGTTAATCTCTAAGTTCTTTTGATGATTAGTGCCCAACACTTAGTCATTTCATTAGGCAATTTTAGTTGGCTATCATTGTGGCCGAGCTAAAACTATGCTAGGCCAAGCAACATTGCCAAGCAATTTTTCAGTATGCCAAGTTACATTGCTGAGCCGAGTAGGATACAGGGATATTAAGTCCTGAGCAATAGGATAGTCAAGTGCTGAGCAGAATAGTTTTTTGTATATCTATCAGGAATAATACAAACTTCAAGGATAAGTGATCCAACCGACTTGTATAAGATTTTTGGGCCGACTAATGTATGCATTTAATATTATTATATGGAGTTAATTATGCATTTAATTGTTTTATCCTATGCATGACTCATTGTAAGCATTAATTGTAATACCATCATGGTATGGGTATTGGATCTTGATTGTTGATCTAGATCTCACTATCAGATCTATATAGATATATTAGATTTCTTCGAAACCCTATTTTGAGTATGTGCAAGAGGCAGAAGAGTAATTTTTGAAGTGACTGCATTTTGAAGTGAAATGCACAGAGGGTTATTTTGTTCAGAAGAAGAGATCAAGAAGAGCATAACACAGTGAACAATAGAGTAAAGATATATCAGATTATAAGATTAGAAGAGATACTAAAAAGAGGAGATCTGTCATCAGCATCAGAGTGCATATCGAAGGATCAATACTTGAGACTTTTTAATCATTGTATCAGGTGAAAATCTCTTAACATAGTGGTTTTAGCAGGCCTTTATTTATCTCTTAACAGAGTG